>PVIW01001902.1:0-255507 GCA_004026585.1 Noctilio leporinus | reverse complement strand
TATTTTTTGTCATAGAGTTGTTTGTAGTAATTTCTTACAATCTTTTGTATTTCTGAGGTATCAGTTGTGATTTCCCCTCTTTCAGTTCTGATTCTGTTTATTTGGGTCCTCTCTCTCTTTTTCTTGATGAGTCTGGATAATGGCTTGTCAATTTTGTTTATTTTTTCAAAGAACCAGCTCCTGGACCTGTTGATTCTTCGAACTGTAGTTTGAATCTCTGAGTTGTTTAGTTCTGCTCTGATCTTGATGATTTCCTTCCTTCTACTTGCTCTGGGCTTTGTTGTTTGTTGCTCCTCTAGTTCTTGCAGCTTTGTGGTTAGGTCATTTTTATAAACTTCTTGTAACCTTTTTTGGAAGGCCTGTATTGCTATACATTTCCCCCTGAGAACTGCCTTTGCTGTATCCCATAGGTTTTGGCCTGTTGTGTATTCATTGTTATTTGTTTCCAGCAACGTTTTGATTTTATCTTTGATCTCATTGTTGACCCCTTCATTGCTTAAAAGCATGTTATTCAGTCTCCATGAGTTAGAGAATTTTTGGGTTTTCCCCTTGAGATTGGTTTCTAGTTTCAAGCCATTGTGATCTGAGAAGATACTTTGTATAATTTCCATTTTCCTGTATTTGTGGAGGCTTGTCTTGTGACATACCATGTGGTCAATCTTGGAGAATGATCCATGTGCATTAGAAAAGAATGTGTATTTTGCTTCTTTGGGGTAAAAGACTCTGTATACATCAGTTAGGTCCATTTCCTCTGGAGTGTTGTTCAATGCCACAACATCTCTGGGAATTTTTTGTTTGGATTGTCCATTATTGATAGTGGGGGTATTAAAATCCCCTACTATTAGTATTTTGCTGTCTATGTCTTTCTTAAAGTCTTCCAAGATTTTCCTTATATATTTCGGGGCTCCTATGTTTATCAGAGTTATTTTTTCTTGATGGATTGTTCCCTTAAGTATTATGAAAGGTCCATCTTTGTCCCTTTTGATTGCCTTCATTGTAAAATCTATTTTGTCTGAAATCAGTATTGCTACTCCAGCTTTTTTTTTCGATGTTCATTTGCTTGATATATATTTTTCCATCCCTTCACTCTCAATCTGTGTCAATCTTTTGTTCTGAGGTGGGTCTCTTGAAGACAGCATATATATGGTTCATGTTGTCTTATCCATTCTGCTACCCTATGTCTTTTGATTGGTGCATTTAATCCATTTACATTTAAGGTTATTATTGATTGATACTTATTCATTGCCATTTTGTGTCTGTGTTCCTCTTTGGCTTTCTCTGTTTCTTCATTTTATTTGTTTACTTATTTTTAGAGCAGACTCTTTAGCATTTCTTGCAATATGGTGTGGTAGAGATGTATTCTTTTAGTCTTTATTTTGTCTGGGAAGCTCCTTATTTCTCCTTCTATCTTGAATGAGAGCCTTGCTGGGTAGAGTATTCTTGGTTGCAGGCCTTTGTTTGCCATGACTTGAAATATTTTTTGCCATTCCCTTCTGGCTTGAATTGTTTCTGTTGAATAATCATTTGACAGCCTTATTGGAGCCCCTTTGTATGTTATTTATCTTTTCTCTCTTGATGCTTTTAGGATTTTCTCTTTTCTTTGAAATTAGCCATTTTAATAATAATGTGCCTTGGTGTTGGTCTGTTTGGGTTGATCCTCATTGGGACCCTCTGTGCTTCCTGAACTGGATTAATGTTTTCACTCATCATGTTAGGAAAATTTTCTATCATGACTTTTTTGAACAGGTTTTCCATTCCTTGTTTCTCTTCTCCTTCTGGTATCCCTATGATATGGATGTTGTAACATTTCATGTTGTCCTGCAGCTCTCTTAAACCCTCTTCAGTCTTATTCAGCCTTTTTTTATTCTCTTGTACTGTCTTGGAGCATTTGTCTACATTATCCTCCAACTCACTGACCTCGTCCTTTGCTTCCTCTAGCCTAATGTTGATTCTTTCTACTGTATTCTTCAGTTCAGAAGTTGTATTCTTCATTTCCTCCTGGCATTTTTTGATAGTTTCTATGTCCTTTTTCATGCTGTTGTAGCTTTCAGTAAGCTCCTTGTAACTTCCTTGGAATTCTTTGTAGTTCTCCTGGAGTTGTTTATAGTTTTCTTTGATGTGGCTGAGCTCACTGAGCTTCTCTATCATCATTCTTTTGAATTCGTTATCTGATAGTTCAGGTGCCTGTTTCATTTGGTGTTCTTTCTGAGGATTCTTCCTTTCCTCTTGATGATAGACTGATTCTTTTTTTCCCCATTTTGGGTGTCTGTTTTTGCTTGTTTTTAGTTTTTTGTGTTTTTTCCTTGGGTTAACCTGCTTTGCTTCCTTGCCTTAGTTGAGCACCCTTCTGTGATAGGAGATTTGTGGAGTGCAATGTTGCAGTCTCCCAGATTTTCTCTACTTGTTGTTCTTGGTGTGTCCTTTATTTGGGCTATGTGGCTATATTCTGGACCTGTGGGCTTTTAGCAGAAAACAAATGAAGAAACAAAGAAAGAAAAACAAAAGGAAAAAAGAAATAAAAACTTTAATAATAATAAGAAGTAAGGGTTTATAGATGGCTGTTCACCCTTAATAATCCCTGATTGTTCCAGATGGAGCCTGGAC
This sequence comes from Noctilio leporinus, assembly GCA_004026585.1. NCBI lineage: Eukaryota > Metazoa > Chordata > Mammalia > Chiroptera > Noctilionidae > Noctilio > Noctilio leporinus. The sequence goes on along the minus strand of PVIW01001902.1, from coordinate 252,903 downwards.
CTAAGGACTTTTAGCAGGAAAAACAAAACAAACAAACAAACAAAAACAAAAAACAAAAAAAAAGGAGAAAATCACAAGACAGAAATCAATATTAATAAAGAAAGGGTTTAGGTGTCTGTTCACCCTTTATGATCTTTGTTTGGTCCAGGTGGAGCCAGGGCCAGTGGGCTTTATCAGGGAGAAAAGAAAGAAGGGGGAGGGGGAAAGGGAGGGATGAGAAAGTCACAAGACAAAGAGAAATCAATATTAATAAAGAAAGGGTTTAGGTGTCTGTTCACTCTTTATGATCTCTGATTGGTCCAGGTGGAGCCAGAACCTGTGGGCTTTAATAGGAAGAAAAGAAAAAAGAAAGAAAAAAGAGAGAGAGAGAAAGAAAGAAAGAGAGAAAGAAAGAAAGAAAGAAAGAAAGAAAGAAAGAAAGAAAGAAAGAAAGAAAGGAAGGAAGGAAGGAAGGAAGGAAGAAAAAGAGGGGGAAAAATAAAAAGGAAGGAAGAAAAAAATAAAGAAAGGGTTTAGGTGGCTAAGGCAGGGAGGAATACTTAGATTGAGGACTGGAAATGCGTTGTAGCCAGAGAGTGAGTAGACTTTAAATCAAGAGTAGGGGGAGGGTCTTGGGTATATAGGTGGATTGAGATAGGGGGGATTAAGAATATGTGAGAAGTAACTTTTGAAAAGGATATGTTGGGGATTAATGGTTCAGGTTGCTGTCGGTATAACTCAGGTGCTTGAGATTAGCAGCAATCCATTTCCTGAGGCTGCTTCTTTCTCTTGGTCAGGTCTCTCTGCAGTCTATAGTCTAGCTGGTCTTGGTGTGGCAGGGCCTCTGATTGTCACAGTCAGGGCTGATTCTGAGTGTCAGCCCCCAAGTAGGCTGGGCTTTCCATAGACTCCAGAGTTTTAGGGCTGCCGGTATTCTGGAGCCCGCAGGGTGTCCCCTCCCACTCCTGGTGGAGGTTCCTGCCTGTGATGAGCACCTGGCACCCCTGCAGGGCAGCCTGCAACCTCCCTGGTTCCTGTGACTGGCCCTGTCCCCGCAGCTCCCGGAGGAGGCAGCCCCCGTAGTCAACAGTGCCCGGGTCTGCCAACTCTTCCCAGCTCCTCCGGGTGAGAGCCAAATCTCCAAGCCGACCAGCTCTCCGAGGAGTCCTTTACATGGCCTCTGTGATCTGAGGCCTTTGTTTCTGGCAATGAGCGGGTCAGTTGCCCCCGCTACAAGTTCCCTGCTCGCAGTTTGGAGTTTCTGCGGTGCCTGGGGGCCTGTGTGGGTGCACAGGGCTGGGCCTCCCCCCTCGCAAGGGCTTTAAACTGTTGTTTCCATGGTATCCCAGAAGCACCGTTTTCAGTCCTCTCACCACCCGGGCCAGTGCACTTCATCGGTCCCCTGCTCCTGCTCCCTGCAGGACTCTTCTCCTCTGTCTCTAGCCCTGTGAGGAGCTTCCTCTCCATGTTGCGGGAGCTAGTGTCTCACACAGTCCCTCCCCTGTAGGAGTTCAATTTCTGGTTCCCTACGGCTTTTGCCCTTGCTGCCCACACTTCACTGTTTAGATTTCTAGTTGCCAGGGGGCCTGGAGCTGGCTTCAGTTAAACGTGCCCCTCTGGGTAGAGCCACCACTACCCAGAGCCGACTTCTGCCTGCCAGCCGGCCGGTCAGGAACCGCCTCATCTAGTCTCCTGCTGGTCTCCTCTGCCTCTGGGCTGTACTCCCCTGTGTCCAGATGCTGACTGCTCCAATTCTTAGGGACCTGAAGACATCTCGCGCTCCCTATCTTGTCCTCTAGCTGCTCTGGTATTCGAGAACACCAATAGCACTGCTCTCTACTCTCTCTACTCTGTCGCCATCTTTAGGATCCCTGAACACTTTTTTTATGTTGACACAGTTACATTTTTAGTCTTTAACATCCCTGAACTTTTCTTTTGCTTTATCTATTTATTTATCTCTTCTTTATAACTTTCAGAAATGTATCACAATCTAAACTTTGAGTTAATTGGTTTGCCTTTACCTAAATTTATTTCCACAACTGTTTAATTATTTATCTATATTAATTAAATAATTAATTAAAATAAAAATAAATTAATACAATACTGACCCTTGGTTTTCCTTATACTTTTATATTTACTTATCTTTTTGAGAATACTTAATAGGATTCAATTAAATTCTTCAATTATGTGTTCTCTCATTTTTACTTCATGTAAATGATTCTATTTAATCTTTCTTTTTTATTTTTATTAATTTTATTTTAAAAATATTTTACTTATTAATTTTGGAGAGAGGGGCAGGGAGAGGGGCAGAGAAGGAGAGAGATATCAATGTATGATTGCTTTTCATCTACCTCCAGCTATGGACCTGGCTGAAGACCTAGCTTGTAGCCTGGTCATGTGTCCTGACCACTGAATCGAACCAGCAACCTTTGGGTTCGCAGGCCAGTACTTTATCCATTGTGCTACCAGCCAGGGCTATCTCTCTCTCTCTCTCTCTTTCTCTCTTTCTTTCTTCTTTCTTTCTTTTTTTTTTTTTTATATAGGTGTGCTCTTTTTTCTCCATTTTTTTTAGTGTCAATTGATGCTTTCTTAGTGCTGGGGAGATTATGCAATTTTGTAAGTGTTAGCACCTCATTTGATCACCTATCCCTATTATTCCTCCCATTATACAAATGAAGAAAGTCAAGTTTGGGTCTTACTCAAATTCATGTAGTTCATAAAGGGAATCTCTGTTTTGAAGGCATAATGTGTGCTCCTTTACTGTCAAATTTTAAATTCATAAAAATACTGCAAAGATTGTAGATTATCCACTTTTATAAATGTGGCATCAAAGTATACAAACAGAACTCATAAGGCAAAATGCATTCCATATATATGGTACTCTGGAAAAGGTAAGGGATCTAAATCAGATTAGTGGTTAAGATTGTAGGGAAACAGTACAAATTGGCACCATATGTGTTATTTTCATGCGATGAAGTGTTCTCTGTTTTGATGGTGGTATAACTATACATGTGTGAAAAACAACCACACTAAAATAGTATATCTGTAAAATAATAATAAATAATAGAAAACAACAAAAATGTTTCACAAACTTGGAGATATTGAAAGTCCCCTGAACCTTGATTTTTACATGTGCAACACTTCATTCTACCTCCCTGATATCCTTAGAAAGATCTGTGAGGACAGGGACTAGAAGTATATGGGCCACCACTTGGCTTTCTTGGAACTCAATCTGAAGTTAGCAAACACCCTTTAGGGCTACACCTGACTTCATGTCATTCAAATAATTATGTATGGTTGCTTTTCACCTGCCTCCAGTTATGGACCTGGCTGGGGAACTGGCTGGAGACCTGGCTTGCAACCTAGTTATGTGCCCTGGCTGGGATTTTGAAAATTGAACCAGTGATCTTTTTTTTTTTTTTTTTTAAAGATTTTATTATTTTTCAGAGAGAGGGGAAGGGAGAGAGGCAGAGAGGGAGAGAAACATCAATGTATGGTTGCCTTTCACCTGCCTTCAGCTATGGATCTGGCTGAAGACCTGGCTTGCAACCTGGTTATGTTGCCCTGGCTGGGAATCGAACCAGTGACCTTTGGGTTCACAGGCCGGCGCCTTACCCACTATGCCACCAGCCAGGGCCTTGAACCAGTGATCTTTGAGTTGGCAGGCCTGCACCTTATCCACTGTGCCATCAGTCAGGGCTAGAGATATATTTAAAATGTCTTCCAAAATGGGACCTACCTGGGTTCATCCTAATCCTTGGGCATCAACATCATGTCTTCACAGAGCAGATTTTGAGGTCACTTCCGGCTTTCAATTTTCCCATTTTAAGACTAATCTGGGCCTATTTGCTGGGAAATATGTTTAAAACCCAACATCTGGGAATTTTCTCTGTTGCAACCCCAAGTGATTGAGGTGAAGCAGCTACAAACCGAGAGCCCATGTTGTGAGTCACAGGCCCCTCAGGCACAATAATCCCCGTTGTCACATTACGTCAAACACAGTTTCACAATAGTCTCAAAGCCACCAACAATGTCAAAAAAGGATGCCCTTCACTGTACTAGCTTTAAGAGTCCCTCAGGTATGACAGTGTCTAAATTTTTCCCCCGAATTCCCTGGCACATTCCATGTTGAGGATTCAGCAGCACCTGCACCAACTCCACCTTCCTCCCTGACTTCAGAGTTGCCCTCCAAATTGGTTTGGGGCCCACCCATTGAGAGCAGTCTCCACTCTTTTCTGGGAGACAACTCACCCTGCAGAGTTCCAGATCTATGGGAGAAATGGTGAGCTCAGTGAGAAATCATGTTTTCAGCCAGACTCTCTCCCAGGCCCATAGGTTCTCATGTGTCTCCTTCATTGCAACACAGCACTCTAAGAAGAAAGTGGTGGAAAACTCTTGGAACGTCTCTTCCTCCCTTAGTGGTGAAGGCATACGAGGTGGTCCCCTTCTACTTTGTCAAAGCTTATGCCCACTGCTTTGTGAAGATAGAAATGATCTGAGCTACCTCCAGACTTGGCAATAGTGTGCTTTTCTTTGGCCTTTGTTTTCCCCATTAGGGGATGGTCAGGGGACAAATGATCAAGGCCTTAGTGGAGGAAGCCTCCCAGAACATACTCAACTGAGGTCAGAGCACAGGTGAGGAATTAGGAAAAAGATGGAGAGAGGATGGAGATCTCACTTGGGAGATTGCAGAGGGGGACAGGGGCACTAAATGAAGACACATAAACCTGTGTTGGCCTCGCTTTTCACAGTTGTGCTCCTGAAATGCCTCTCAGTTTCTTCCTGTGGATGTATTGATGATGTGTGCTGCAAGGGGTTTTTGCAGAACTGCTTTGACCATCTTATGTTCTTTGTGATGAATTTTGTTCTTTGTGATGAATTTAAGGGCTTGAAGGCATGTCTCAAGACAGTAATCCATTGACATTATAATATTGCACCTCTGTCCTTGCACTGTTAATTTTCCAAAGTGATCTTTCTCAGTTGTAATCATTTTGTCCTTGAGGTGTGGAAAGAGATTTAGGATGGAGTTAATACTGAAATGTTTGCCAGTTAATTCATACGGACTGATGACATCCCTCCACTCTGCTGAGATCATGCAGTCAGTGGCCTTCATACAGCAATGCTGCCAAGAGAAAAGAACACACCAAAAACTGTCTCTTGCACTTTTTGTCCACTCCTTGGTTCTATGCAGCCTTTCTTTATTCTGCCCTGCATTTTCTTACTAAACTATTAAGCCAACAGTTTCTGTGGCTTTATACATTTCTCATAGTTCTTTTGTTGCTTGGCAAATCCATCAGTCTCCTTTCAGATCTTGGCATGGGTATGGAAATCCCTGATGCTTCAACATTCTTAGAAACTTCCAGCCCACTGACGTGTCTTTGACATTCCTTTTTCAGTGACCAATAGATGGAAAGGGGAAATTAGGTCGGTAATGCTTAGATGTGCTCTTCTCCTGTAACTTTTTATTATAGGACAATAATATTAAGATGTCTGTGTGCTATTCATTCATTAAGGCAATTGAGCAAGTAGCAAAGTGGTATTAGATAAAATCCTCCAGAAATAGAGAACATGGTTAGGAACACTGCACAACCCATTCAGTGCTACCCACCCATTTAGTGACCTAAGAAGATTTGGGCAGAGGCCAGCCCACAGTCACAGGCTTGCATTCAGTAAAGGAAGATTTTTATTTGTAAGAATAACAAATTAGATAACTTTAACAGGATATTTATGAAAGTATGATTTTGAAGAAGAGAAAATAATACTGTTCTGAAAGCTCAGAGAAATAGTTCAAAATTTGTTTGAGGAATTGTTAATTTACTTGAAAACTAGGTGCACATATAAAATGTAATAAAGATTGAGTATGGGAAAATTGAAGAGATCTTAGGACTTCAGTAAATTTCTCTGGTGAACAAGCTTAGCTCAAAGGATGCTGCTTTTTTAGATAAGGTAACCACTCAGATTTCATACTTTTAGGCCAGAGTCTTAGTGATAGGAGGCCATTACAATAACCAGAGGTCAGCAATCTGCCAGGCTTTTTGAACAAAGGTATCACTAATAAAGGACTTACTACACAACCCTGGAAACTATACTTCTCTTCAGCATTGAGGAAAGAGCAGTCAAGGAAGAGTTGGTTTGATTCAATAAATTTAAAAAAGTGTCTCTTGAACTAGCCACATTTTAAGTGGCTACCATATTGAAAACTACAGATTTAAAGAATAAAAGAAACTAAATATTTTGGGAATAAAAAAATGTGTCACTTTTTTGTTTTATTTGTTATTTTTATAATTTCCTTAAATTATTTTTCATGCTATTACAGTTGTTCCAACTTTTCCCCCTTTGATCCTCTCCACCCAGCACTCCCTGACTCAGTCAAGGCCATTCCCAATACCATTGTTTATGTCCATAGTTCTTTGGCTATTCCATTTCTTATGCTGTACTTTACATCCCCATTGGCTATCCTGTAACTACCTATTTTTACTTCTTAACTCCCTCACCTCTTCACCCATTTCTACCCACCCCCTCCCATCTGGCAGCCATCAAAACTCTCTCCATATTCATGATTCTGTCTCTGTTTTTCTTTTTTACTTAGTTAATTTTTTAGATTCAATTGTTGATAGATATGTCTTTATTGTCATTTTATTGTTCATAGTTTTGATCTTTTAAAATAAATCCCTTTAACATTACATATAATAATGATTTGGTGATGATGAACTTCTTGAGTATTTTTCTTCTCTCTTTAAAGATACAGAGATATCCAGACTTAATGACATGAATGTGCACATATGTGCATACACACATATATAAGACCATAAAAAGTACCAAAATGCTTCTCTCTTATTAGTTGGAATAAAAGAAACAATTATTTTCTGCTTATTTTTTGGCATTTTCTACAAGGAGCAATTATTACGTTTGTTACTGGAAGAATATTAACAAGAAGAACATAAACTAGCCTAAAATCATTCTTTCTGCCCAATTTAATATACTTTCTCTTACTAAGGCTAATGTTTAAAATGAATTATATTGGTAATATGGATGTTAATTTACCATAAAGGGCAGAGGAGGGATGTACCAGTTTAAGGACAATGTGGTTAGTAGAACGACACCAGACCATTTCTAGTACAGTAGTTCCCACTTACTTCTGGTTTTGCATTTCTTAATTTCAGTTACCTACAGTTAACTGCAGTCTGAAAATATTAAATGGAAAATTCTACAAATGAACAATTCATAACTTTTAAATTGTATGTCATTTTGAGTGGCATGATGAAATCTCACACCTTCCTGCTCCACCCTGCCCTGGATATGAATTATCCTGTTGTCCATGTTATCCACACTGCATGTAATACCTTCTTATAGTCATTTGGCCATCTAGGTCAGCAATTTTCAAACTTTTTCATCTCATGGCATACATAAACTAATTACTAAACTTTTGTGACATAACAAAAAACATATATTCTGTTGATCTGACAAAAATAGGTATAATTTTTATTCATTTACACTAATGGCTACTGTTGTGTTGGCTGTTGTCACGTTACTTTGACAAGCCAAGGGAAAAGAGGTCAGTGCCCTTGACTGGACAGTCAGATGTTACATATTTTAAAAATTCTTGTGACACACTTGTTGAAAATCATTGTTCCTGGTTACAAGATCAACTGTCATGCTATCACAGTGCTTGTGTGCAAGTAACCCTTATCTTATATAATAATGTCACATTCACATAACTTGTTTACAGTATAATATTATTTGTTCTTTAGTATTATTAGTTATTGTTGATAATCCCTTATGTGCCTAATGTATAAATTAAACATTACCATAGCTATGTAATTATAAGAAAACAAAGTGTATATAGGGCTCAGTTCCATGGGCCATTTTAAACATTCACTGGGAGTTACAGAACATAACCCCCATAGATAGGAGAGACTCCTGTACATGATAAGCATAGCCCAATATTTATTTTTATTTATTTATTTTAAAATATTTTATTCATTATTTTTAGAGAGAAGGGAAAGGAGGGAGGAAGAAAGTGAGAGAAATATTAATGTTTGGTTGCCTTTCACCTTCCTCCAGCTCTGGACCTGGCTGGAGACCTGGCTGGAGACCTGGTTATGTGCCCTGGCAGGAGAATCAAACCAGTCACCTTTGGGTTTGCAGGCTAGCATCTATCCACTGAGCCACCAGTCAGGGTGTGTAGCCTAATATTTGATCAATTTTTTTCCAGTGATCCAGTATCAAGAGACTGGATTTTGACATTTTTGACAAAGTTTAATAGCTTCTCATATAGAGAAGCTATTAAATACAGAGAAGATCCCAAATTTTAAGTGTTCACCATTCTGTCATTAATCGTGCAACAAAAATATCTCAGGGCAATGGACTGCCTAATTTGTTTAAATTGTGACAGACAGCCATGAAAAATGGACAAAAAACAATAAAGATTACATGTACACATATAGCTCTTATGCTAAAAACCAACTTGGTAACTCATTCAATTGTTAACAATTTTATGTGACGTAAACTCTTTTAGATGCTGCATGAGCAGAAAATGTCCTTGACCTCACACAATTAGTATCTTAGGGACAGAGGCAAGTGTACAATGGGCATTATTAATTATAATATATGAATGATGCCTTAGGATGTGATTGCTGTTCCCTAAACATACCATGAAGACCACAAGATAAGGCAAACATTCAGTATCCTCAGAGTGTTATGTAAAAATGGAAGTACTATCACTTTAACATAATAAGTCTTGTTTTGTTTTCTACATTTTTTTTTCTTTTGAAACTTTGAGCAGAAACTATTTCATCACCAGGCACATGCAGATGCATCCATTCAGGGACAAATGATCAGTGTATTTAGCTTCTTTTTATTCTGTCCTTTCCATTTCTTCCACAGGTTTTTGTCCTAAGGGCACGTGTTAATAAATATCTTTCTTTCATGCTAGACTCTCTCATTGGTTATGCTTCTCAGGAAAGTCAAACTGCAATACCAGAAAATTAAGCTGTGTATACAGAATGGTCATTCACAATTGTTTTCAGTTGGATCATGTGGACGGGACTTTACTGTCTTCTGTTAGCCTGTTTTGGGATATCAGTCTATGTGGAAGGGACGTGGCCTCAATCATAATGTGTGACAGCTGTAGCCAACGAGCTGCTCTCTACTGGATGCCACCCACTAACTCAGGCATCTTTGGCCAACCACTGATATCATTTTATTTTACTCTTTCCAAGGAGATAGTGGGCATAGTGTTGAAAGTGTAGTGTGTGAGGTGAAAGTGTAGTGTGTGAGGTAACTGCAGGAGGAAAAGGGGGCCCATAGTAAGATGGGGTCAAAGGTTTGGTGAGAATTCCATTAATCTGTAAAACCTTCTGTATTATGTACATGGAGGAGAAGGAAGTAAAGGAAGAGTGAAGCCAAGCTCCAAAATGCCCATCCTACACCATCACAAAATGATTTACAAACAAGTTTACTAGTACTAACATGACCTCAGTGAAGAAGGGACTTTTATTCCTATCAAAATGATCATGTTCAACTTCACCATATTCATGTAGTGAGATTATTTTTCTTTCATTATTTAATTAAAGATTAGGTATTTAATAAAATCATTAAAGTGGACTTTTCACATGCAAGTAACAATGAGTTCAAGTGAATAACTTCAGCTGTCTTATTTCATTTATCACTATTTTTGCACAATAATAAATTATCTTCCAAACTTCTTTCTTGACATATTCCCAAAGGCTTACAAAAGGAGAAAGAAGAAAACAGCCAAAAGAGCAAAGTAACTTCAAAACCACGCGGTAGAATTATATAAGAGAAAGAAAAAATAATGTACATATATCTGCTTATATAGAAATTCATAAAATAATAGCATGTTATCTTATATATACTATATAACAAACAACAGTATATGTATATACAAGGTCTGTCCCTAAAGTATCGGCTGTGCAAACTGTTTTAGTTATATTAACATTGGCTTGATCCTTTCAGGACAGACCAGGTATATTTAACAACATTTTTGTAAAATGTTAACCATATACATATGTGTGTGCATGTTTATATATATATATATATTTTTGTGTGTGTGTGTGTATGTGTGTGTAATAATATTACAAAAATGTTGTTTAAATCCATACCTAAGAGGACCAGTGGGACTAGTAATTCCAAAGACACAGAAGGACAATAAATAGCTTTAGAATTACTTAACCCATGAAATTTGTCTGAATTTAAAAGTAATGTTTATTTTTAAATTAAAAAAACAGCTATAAAAATACAACTATTACTCGATAGTCAATATTGTGATGTGTCTTTAAGTACATAATAGAATATAAATTATATATAAAATTCTACCTTGATGATTTAACATTGTATCACCAACAAGACTATATTAGTAGCTGTTTTAGAAAACATATCTTACAGTTACTTCATTATATTCTATTGAGAGATAAACAATTTATCAACTGTTTCTCAGCATGTAGACATTATGATTACTTCCAAATTTTAACTATTATAAGCAATGCTTCTTATAATCATATTAAATACTTAAATGGATGTGTTAAACTACAGAAAGTGGTGTTTTTGAAATATAGAAAACAGGAAAGATCTAGCTCCCTTATGTTGGTCTCAGTTGGCAAAGGGAAGTAGAGCATGTGGTTGCTGCTTATTCTCAGAGTAGTTAGTGGGTAAAAGAAATGTACTCATAAAGAGGAGTGAATTTGGGTTATTGAGAAGAGACTTTGCAGTGATGTTTCACATAGCATTATTAGTTAACATTGTTAGTTAATGTGTGCCATTCTAAGCTCTTTATATGCAAAAACTTATTAATCTTTATATTAGCCCTCTAGTAGGTACTACCATGTACCCCATTTTGTAAGTGAGGCAAACAAAGTACAAAAATGTTAGGTAACTTACCCTAGTCACTCAGCTACTAAGCAGAAATGTCAGGATCTAGACCAGTTTGCCTGAAAGCTGTATTCATGCCAGGCAATTATTCTACAGTAGTTATTGACTATGTTTCCACAAATTGATCATGAATCATATCATCAGAATTTTTATATGCACTCTTGGAAGCTGAAAAGCAGTAAAATAATATTTATAGGAAGCTCAGTGGAACAATATTTACAGATTATTCAGTTATGGAACTGCCATTCAAGATTATTTACACACTAAGTGGGACAAGAGAAGGCTAGGATTTGATTTCAAGTGCTTAGTAAATGTACCTTCCAATCCAGGGTATCATTTTGGAGGAATTGACCAAGTAATTTTCTAATGAAAAGAAAATGGCATAAAATCAAGCTAACAAGTGAGCAAAATTATGTTCAATAAATTTTATGTTCTTATCTAAATTTAAATGGATAGAAATTTCCTCCTAGCCATGTTGGAGTGACAAGGACTGGACTTAACCTACTGTCATAACTAATTCAAAAAGTGGGAAAATACTTGAAACTACTGTTTTCAGACACTGGATAGCAAGGAGCTTCTTACTGTGCACTTTGAAAGAACATGAACACAAGAGGTAAGTCCTATGGTTATTATCCAGCTTTTTTCCTGGAGGCAATTTTTGGACCAAGAGCACAGGATGGGCACGGAGACAGAGCCTAGCATTCTCATTGGATTGAGGAGAAAGAGATAGGAAGTTAGAGAGGCTGAGGGGGCTGGAAGTTTTGGAACAGAATTCCAAAACGGAGTCTCAAAATAAAAGAGTGCTAGATATTGTTCAGGAATATCCTGTAAAGAAAGGGTGGGCACTAGAAAGGCTAGATAAAAATGACCAAGGGATGGTAAGCTGGACACTTCCCAACCTCATACAAGGTAACACATTCAAATTATGGCCAAGCCAGTGAAAGAATTCTCAATAGATCATTGAAGTATCAAGCAAAAGCCCCAGAAGACTTGTGCCTGGTAGAAGAGTGGAATTTTCTCAGAGTGAAGGCTACTTCATAATCATATTAGTGAAGAACCAAAGTAGACTGTAAAGGAAGCACAGAATTTTGCCCATAGGCATTTAAAAAATTAAATCACTTTTATCATTATTTTATTACAGCTGTCTCAAATTTTCTCCCTTTGCTCTTATTCACCCATCTCACTCCCTGCTCCCACAGTCAATTCCCACACTGTTTTCCATGTCTGTGGGCCATTCACATATGTTCTTTGTCTAGTCTCTTCTTATTTCCACCCTTATCCCTCTCCTCCCTCCCTTCTGGTCACCTTTAGTCTGATCTATGTTTCCTTGCCTGTGGTTCTATTTTATCCATTATTTTATTTTGTTCATTAATTTCTGTTATATCTTGTGTCTACCTTTCACTGACTGCCTTATTTCACTTAGCATAATACTGTCCATTTGCTACCACAAAAGGTAGGAGTTTCTTCTTTCTTTCTGCTGCATAGTATTCCATTGTGTAAATGTACTATTTTTGTGGTCCACTCATTTACTGATGGGAACTTAGGCTGCTTCCAGCACTTGGCTATTGCAAATATCACCACTCTGAACATAGGGGTACATAAGTTCTTTTAAATTGGTGACTCCAATTCTTAGGGTATTTTCCCAGCACAGATTTGCTGGGTCAAAAGGCAGTCCCATTTTTAGTTTTTAAGGAAATTGCATACTGTTTCCCACAGCATTTGTACCAATCTGCATTATTTTTTCTCCTCATCCTCACCAGTATTTGTTATGTATTGATTTATTACTGATGGCTATACTGACAGGTGTGAGGTGATATCTCAATGTAGTTTTAATTTGCATCTCTCTGATGGCTAGTGATGTAGCAATATTTTTGTTGATATATCTTCCAGGGCAAGGGGACTAAATGCAAAAATAAACATATGGGACTGCATTAAGCTAAAAAGCTTCTGCATGGCTAAAGAAACCATCATCAAAATGAAAAGGAAATTGACTATGGGAGAACATATTTTCAAATGATACATCAGACATGGGTTTGATCTCCAAAATATATAAAGAGCCCATATGTCTCAACACCAGGAAGACAAAAATCCAATTGAAACATGAGCAAAAGATCCGAATAGACATTTTTCCAAGGAGGACATACAGAGGGACCATAGTCATATATAAAAAGATGGTCCACAGAGATTTTTCAAAGTGAGTATTTAAAAAAATTTCCACCTAGTTCTTTACACAATTTTGGAAAAAAAATAGAAATTACCTTCAAATATTAAAAATAGACATTTGAAGTTGTATATAATTTATAAATGTATACTGATATACATTAATAAATTATAATATAAACTTATAATAGGTTTATGCTCAGAATTCCACTAGAAAAACTGCAATCTGAAAAGCTGTAGACCAATTGCTCATAATGTAGGCAAATAGGACTCAGTCTAAATATCCAACAATAGTGGGCCATTTAAATAAGGTAGGTCTATTTAATAGATTACTATAAAACTATTAAATTAATTACTTAATTATATGGAATGCTAATTTTATTTTATAGCAAGTGGAAAAATTAATAAATCCATTATTAGTAAATTAATAAATGACCTAGTATGTGGATGACATAATAAAGATGACCTAAATAATTTGATGAATAAAAACATCTACTTGATACAATGAATTCTGCATTTTGAAAACAAAATATGCATTTTTATCAAGTGACCATATGTTTATCCACAAGCTCAAGAAAACTGCAGGTCGTCAAATGCATTTTAAACATGACGTGTAGCTGTCTGGAAAATTTGTTTCATGTTTTCATTCTTAGGCACTAAACTAATGAATTGGCTCAGGCCCGATTGTACAACCTCAATCTGTCATTGATAAATAAGGACTTCTTGGTTTTAGGGCACTATTTAGTATTGTTAAACTCATTTTCACCTGGTGGTGGGGGGTCGTCACATCAGTCTCTTGGTTGCCTTCAAAGGGCCAAATGTAATTTTAGGACTGTATAAATGTAACTACTCCTTAATAGTTAAACGAGATGGAAGCTGGGTAGAAATAAGGTGCCAGCCGGATAAAACAAGGTGGAAGGCCAGATTCTGCCAGTGTGCCTTCTGTTTGCCACCTGTGCCCTAAAGGATGTATCAGAGATCAATGAAGCATACCTGGTCCAGGTGTGAGAGATTCTCTGGTGTGGATTCAAATTTGACTACTAATAGAATTTCTAAAGCTTAGTATACTAAGTCATACCAGAAATTCTTAAACTTCAAAGAGTTGTAATTACTTTTATTCATTATCATATCATTAGTCATTTGTAGCTTTGTTTTCTCCTGTGAGGAAATAAGCATTTCTCCAGTGAGGGCCAAATAGTCACCTTATCTGTAAAAAAATATTGCTGATATTTTGGCTCCCTGCTAAGAGTGCTTGTGGATCTGTATCTTTTAGATAGTTAAACACTGGTTGATGTATTGGTACTTTATGTACTATTGACTTTTGTCAACAGAGTGATCATTGACTCTCTTTTTAAAAGTATATTTTATTGATTGTGCTGTTACAGTTATTTCAATTTCTTTTTCCTTTGCTTCTCTTTGCCCAATACTTCTCTTCCCTCCAGCAGTCCCACCTCTTCTTAGTTCATGTAAGACCTTTGGCTTCATTCTTTCCTGGTAGTTCTGGTTATTTTTAGTTTTGGGGTAGTTGTATTTCTTCTTATTTCTGTGGAGGGTAGTGAAATGTGTTTACCTATGTCTCCATCTTGCTGAAAGTTAATCATTCATTGACTTGTAAATAGTCATGATAATTTAACTGAAAAGAAACTTTTCAGTTTGATGTAGTCCCATTTGTATATTTGTTCCTTTATTTCCTTTGCCCTTGGAGAACTATCACTGAAAATATTTCTGCATAGAATACCTGAAATTTTACTTTCTATGTTTTTTTCTAGGACTTTTATGGTGTCATGGCTTATGTTTAAGTCCTTTATCCATCTGGAGTTCATTCTGATGTATGGTGTAATTCGGTGGACTAGTTTTTTTTTTTTTTTTTTTTCCATGTATGGTTGCCTTTCACCTGCCTCTAGCTATGGACCTGGCTGGAGACCTGGCTAGCGCCTTATCCACTAGCCCCCCACCAGCCAGGGCTCGGTGGTCTAGTTTTAAATATTTTCATGTCCCTGTCCAATTCTCCCAATGCCACTTGTTGAAGAGGCTATTTTTACTCCATTTTATGTTCCTTTCCCCTTTGTCAAATATTAATTGACCATAGAGCCCTCGGTTTATTTCTGGGTTCTCTATTCTGTTTCATTGACCTATATGTCTATTCTTATGCCAGTGCTGGTGGGGATGTGGAGACAAGGGAACCCTCATGAACTATTTGTGGGAATGCAGATTGGTGCAGTCAGTATGGAAAATAGTATGGAATTTCCTCAAAAAGCTAAAAATGGAACTGCCTTTTGACCCAGTGATTATACCTAAAGAATCCTGAAACACCAATTCAGAAGAACCTATGCACCTCTATGTTCATAGCAGTGCTATTTACAACAGCCAAGTGCTGGAAACAGCCTAAGTTCCCATCAGTGGATGAATGGATCAAAAAACTTTGGTATGTTTACATAATGGAACACTACATAGCAGAAAGAAAGAAAAAATGCCCACCTTTTATGAAAACATGGATGGAACTGGAGACTATTATGCTTAGTGAAATAAGCCAGTCATTTAAAGACAAATACCATATTATTTCACCCATTATAGGACACTAAAAAACAAAACAAACAAGCAAAACAGAATCAGAGACATGAATAAAAGGAACTGAACATTAAACCCCTTCAGTGTGCAGAGGGGGTGGGGAGGAGGGAGAAGGAGGCAAAGAAGGGAAGTAGTTTAGTCAAGGAACTAGCATGGATGATCCATGGATGTGGACAAGTGGGATTGACTATGGGGAGGAGTGGAAGGGTGGGGTAGGGGAGAGTGGGGGAGGGGGGAAATGGGATGAATGTAATACAAAAAATAAATAAATAAAATAAAATAAATATTCATGATAATTGATGAATAAAATGTCAAACTATTCCAGAAAGATGTAATAAAAGACATTCTTATTTTATCAAAATGCTAAAGAATAAATGATGATAAGTGAGAAAATGAAATATCTTACTATCTAGAATTTGAATACTCTCTTAAAGATGTTTGGTTAAGATGCTTTCCCCCCAGGTACTTTCACTAGCAGAAAACTGTGAAACAGTTTCAGGTAAATATCCGGATTAGTTATTAATATTTTCATATGTAGAAATGAAAGGAATTTGATGAAAAAGCCTTTTCTCTCCCCTGACATGTGACTCTGCTCATTCTAAACCTTGCATTTAGAGCCTTAAAAAAAGTACCAATTAAATAAAATGGTTGCTAATGAAAGGCAGAAAATCTGAATTCTCTAAAATAGCAGGATTTCTGCCCTTGGAACAAATGCATACTAGTCCAGTATGTGTTTTAAGAAAAGAAAGTGACAATGAAAATAGGATCACTATAGGCATGAGGAAACTTGGGTTATATACTAGTTCCATTATCCAATAACCATTTGGCCTTGAGCAAGTCATATAACTTTTTGTAAATTTTATTGTCTTGTTTTATGCAAACAGAAAATAGTTGTTTTCTTTTAAAGGGAGATCAGTGATATATTATTTGTTTTCTCACCAGTGTTTGAAGGATAAATAGTAATAAGTTAAAGTATTATAATGATAGAGAAAACTTAATGTCTTGCACATTAAAGTTGGTGGACCAAAATTGGTACTGCTCCCATATAGAACTTTGCTTTGGATTGCTAACAATATTTTATGAAAAAGTTATGGATATATTATTTTCATATTTAAATGTACAATGTAAACTTAGCTTCTTTCCTTTTCTTATTTGAAATAGATTTCTTTCCCTTGGAGTTCCCTTCCCATTGAAAAATGGGAAAATATAAGGTCTGTCTCAGAGGTATCCAACTATGTAATATGAAAAATGAAGACATTTATTGGAGAACATACAAGATATAAGAAGCATTTTACACAGGTCAATAGTACCACAGCTCCCTTCAAAGTAGGCACCTTGGGAACTTACACAGTTCTAATCACAATTAGTGGCCCAATTTTATTTTCCTGAATCTCATCAATAGTCTGAAATCTCTTCTAATTTCAAAGGTGATTTTAGTCTTGGGAAAAAACAGAAATCTTGGGAGCCAAGTATGTGCTGTAGGGGTGCTAAATCACTTGGGTAATTTGCTATTTCACCAAAACCTCTGCAGGGGACGTGATGCATAAGTAGGTGTGTTGTTGTAATGAAGCTGACAATCACCTGTTGTCCATCAGAATCATCTGAATAGTTTCTGTGGAGAAATGTTCAAATTTAATACAATATCTGGTGCAGATTTATTGCTCTACTAACTTAGTCATTGTGAATGTGACAGCCACACAGTACACATACTCACTCAACGGCATCTGCTTCCCCTACTGACTAGTATAGTGAAGTCATCATTATTCACACATCCGCATCCCAGCCCACTCTCCTTGGTTGCCAGGTTACATTGATGTCATGCAAACCATTCTCATTATATTAACAATGGCTGAGCCTTTTTCAGAGAGACCTTATATAATTTAACTCTAGAGGATTAAACTCAGTTCCATGGGGTAATTCAAATAGTCTTTTAAGGAATTGCTCAGTGGTCTTAGGGAAACATGTTCATTCTATAATATTACTCCATTCAGGTGTATGAGGGGGCTTGCTCTATCCTATGGCAGCAGAAAAGTAGGGATTGTACATTCACAGTTGGGTTCTGTAGTTTCTTACTGATATCTCCTGGAATTTCTGCTAAAGACAGTAGCTGGTAAAATATGTAGCCCATTTCCTTTAGCTTAATGAAAGCCAGGTCACCTTCTCTTGGTGATATCATACCCTTGTGTGCTTTCTGGTTCCTCAGAACCTCTCTCTGTGGCCTCCACTTCTACTTTCCATCTTCCAGCCAGGGAAGATTAACTGGGAAGTCATCTTTTCCTTTAACAGTTCAGATCTCATAAGCAAACTTTAAACCTACTGCCTTCTTCAGAAGGAGATCTAAGAACTTTTAGGATCTGTCTATATTATTCAGGAAAAGTGGCAGACTCAAAAAAACCAAAACCTAGCTTGGGAAAAGAAACAATTACAGCCAAGACTACTTTATTTGGGGAATTTTCTAAATTAGTGTGGGGTGAAAAAAAGCACATTCAAAATACTCTAAAGAGAGGAAGAAAGATGGCGACTGAGTAGAGAGCAGTGCTGATGGTGTTCTCCAGTACCAGAGCAGCTAGAGGACAAGATAGGGAGTGTGAGACAGTTTCAGGACCCTAAGAATTGGAGTGGTCAGCATCTGGACACAGGGGAGCACAGCCCAGAGGCAGAGGAGACCAGCAGGAGACTAGGTGAGGCATTCCCGACCAACCAGTCTGCGGGCCGAGGTTGGCTCAGGGCAGTGGCGGCTCTGCCCAGAGGGGCACGTTTGACTGAGGCCAGCTTCGGACTTCCTGGCCAACTAGAAGTCTGAGCAGTGAAGTGTGGGCAGCGAGGGCAAATGCCATAGGGAGCGAGGAATTGAACTCCTGCAGGGGAGGGACTCTATGAGAGCCTCGCTCCAGGCAACAGGGAGAGGAATCTCCTCGCAGGGCCAGAAGTGGAGGAGAAGAGTCCTGCGGGGAGCCGGAGCAGGGGAGTGGGGAAGTGCACCAGCCCGGGCGGCGAGAGGGCCGAAAACGGTGCTGTTGGGCCACCGGTGAAACAGCAGCTTGAAGCCCCTGCTAGTGGGGAGGCACAGCCCTGCGCACCCACACAGGCCCCCAGGCACCGCGGAAACTCCAAACTGCGAGCAGGGAACTTGTAGCGGGGGCAACTGACCCGCTCATTGCCCAAAACAAAGGCCGCAATGCCCACGCCTGGGAGGAGCTCATCACAGAGACGGTGTAAAGGACTCCTCGGAGAGCTGGTCGGCTTGGAGGATTGGTGCTCACCCTGGGGGAGCAGGGCAGTGTTGGCAGACCCCAGGCACTGTTGACTACGGGGGCTGCCTCCTCCGGGAGCTGTGGGGGCAGGGCCAGTCACAGGAACCAGGGAGGTTGCAGGCTGCCCTGCAGGGGTGCCAGGTGCTCATCACAGGCAGGAACCTCCACCAGGAGTGGGAGGGGACACCCTGTGGGCTCCAGAATACCGGCAGCCCTAAAACCCTGCTAGTCTATGGAAAGCCCAGCCTACCTGGGGGCTGACACTCAGAATCAGCCCTGACTGTGACAATCAGAGGCCCTGCCACGCCAAGACCAGCTAGACTATAGACTGCAGAGAGACCTGACCAAGAGAAAGAAGCAGCCTCAGGAAATGGATTGCTGCTAATCTCAAGCACCTGAGTTATACCGACAGCTACCTGAACTATTAATCCCCAACATATTCTTTTCAAAAGTTACTTCTCACATATTCTTAATCCCCCACACACACCTCAATCCACCTGAATACCCAAGACCCTCCCCCTACTCTTGAATTAAAGTCTACTCATTCTCTGGCTACAACGCATTCCCAGTCCTCAATCTAAGTACTCCTCCCTTCCTCAGCCACCTAAACCCTTTCTTTTTCTTCCTTTTTTTCTTTTTTTTTTTTCTTTTTTTCTCTTTTCTTCCTGTTAAAGCCCACAGGTTCTGGCTCCACCTGGACCAATCAGAGATCATAAAGGGTGAACAGACACCTAAACCCTTCTTTATTAACATTGATTTCTCTTTGTCTTGTGACTGTCTCCACCTCCCCCCTTTTTTTTTTCTTTTCTTCTTTCTTTTCTCCCTGATAAAGCCCACTGGTCCTGGCTCCACCTGGACCAAACAGAGATCATAAAGGGTAAACAGACACCTAAACCCCTTTTTTATTATTATTGATTTCTCTTTGTCTTGTGACTTTCTCCCTTTTTTTTCTTCTTCTTCTTCTTTCTTTTCTTCCTGATAAAGCCCACTGGACCTGGCTCCACCTGGACCAAACAGAGATCATAAAGGGTGAACAGACACCTAAAACCTTTCTTTATTAATACTGATTTCTCTTTATCTTGTGACTTTCTCCCTTTTTTCTCTGCTAAAAGCCCTCAGGTCCAGGCTCCATCTGGACCAATCAGAGATTATTAAGGGTGAACAGCCATCTAAACCCTTTCTTCTTATTATTATTATCATTTTTATTTCTTTTTTCCTTTTGTTCCTTTTTGTTTGTTTGTTTGTTTTTTTTTTTTGTTTTATTTTTTGTTTTTTGTTTTTTCTGCTAAAAGCCCACAGGTCCACGATACAACAAGACAGCCCAAATAAAGGACACACAAAAAGAACAGCAAGTGGAGAAAATCTGGGAGACTGCAACATTGAACTCCACGAATTTCCTATTACAGAAGGGTGCTCAACTAAGGCAAGGAAGCAAAGCAGGTTAACAACAAAGGAAAACAAAAACAAAAAACAAACAAACAAAAAAGCAAGCAAGAACAGACACCCAAAAACGGGGAAAAAATAATCAGTCCATCACCAAAAGGAAAGGAAGAATCCCCAGAAAGACCACAAAATGAAACAGGGGCATCTGGAATATCAGATAAGGAATTCAAAAGAATGATGATATATTTGGTTCTGTTTTGCTTGTTGTTAGTTTTGCTCATTATTGTCCCGTAATGGGTGAGATCATATGATATTTGTCCTTCACTGACTGGCTTATTTCACTAAGCATAATACTCTCCAGTTCCATCCATGCTGTTGCAAAGGGCACAAGTTCCTTCTTTCTTTCTGCTATATAGAATTCCATTATATATGAATACAATTAATAGGCCTTCAGTGGTCAGGGGGAAAGGGTTTGGGGGTAGGGGGGAGGCAGAGGCAAGAAAGGGGAGCAGCGTAGACAAACCCTAATATAAAGGAACCATGGACATGGACAACAAGTGGGATTGACTTTGGGAGGAATGGGTGGGTGGGGAGGGGGACAGAGGGAAGCAAAAAGGGAATGGATGTAATACAACAACAATAAAATTAAAAAAAAAAAAAGAAATGAAAGAAAAAAAAAAAAAAGAATGATGATAGAGAGGATCAGTGAGCTCAGCCACATCAAAGAAAACTGTAAACAACTCCAAGAGAACTACAAAAAACTCCAGGAAAGTTATAAGGAACTTACTGAGAACTACAACAGCATGAAAAAGGACATGGAAACTATCAATAAGTGCCAGGAGGAAATGAAGAATACAATTTCTGAATTGAAGAATACAGTAGAAGGAATCAACAGTAGGCTAGAGGAAGCAGAGGACCAGATCAGCGAGTTGGAGAATAATGTAGACAAATACTCCAAGACAGTACAAGAGAATAAAAAAAGGCTGAGTAAGACTGAAGAGGGGTTCAGAGAGCTGCAGGACAATATGAAACGTAACAACAACCGTATCATAGGGATACCAGAAGGAGAAGAGAAACAAGGAATGGAAAACCTGTTCAAAAAAGTCATGATAGAAAATTTCCCTAACATGATGAGTGAAAACATTAATCCAGTTCAGGAAGCACTAGGAACAGAGGGTCCCAAAGAGGATCAACCCAAACAAACCAACACCAAGGCACATCATTATTAAAATGGCTAATCTCAAAGACAAAGAGAGAATCCTAAAAGCATCAAGAGAGAAATGACAAATAACATACAAAGGGGCTCCAATAAGGCTATCAAATGATTATTCAACAGAAACAATTCAAGCCAGAAGGGAATGGCAAAAAGTATTTCAAGTCATGGTAAACAAAGGCCTGCAACCAAGAATACTCTACCCAGCAAGGCTCTCATTCAAGACAGAAGGAGAAATAAGGAGTTTTTCAGACAAAAAAAGACTAAAAGGATACATCTCTACCAAACAAGCATTGCAAGAAGTGCTAAAGAGTCTGATATAAAAATAAGTAAACAAATAAAATGAAGAAACAGAGAAAGCCAAAAAGGAATATAGACACAAAGGGAGAAAATGGCAATGAGTTAGTTTCAATCAATAATCACCTTAAATGTAAATGGATTAAATGCACGAATCAAAAGACATAGGGTAGCTGAATGGATAAGACAACATGACCCACATATATGCTGTCTTCAAGAGACCCACCTTAGAACAAAAGATCAACACAGGTTGAGAGTGAAAGGATGGAAAAATATATATCAAGCAAATGGACACGAAAAAAAAAGCTGGAGTAGCAATACTGATTTCAGACAAAATAGATTTTGCAATGAAGGACATCAAAAGGGACAAAGGTGGACATTTCATAATACTTAAGGGAACAATCCATCAAGAAGAAATAACTCTGATAAACATATGTGCACCCAACATAGGAGCTCCAAAATATATAAGGAAAATCTTGGAAGACTTTAAGAAAGACATAGACAGCAACACACTAATAGTAGAAGATTTTAATACCCCACTGCCAACAATGGACAGGTCTTCCAAACAAAAAACCCCCAGAGATGTTGTGGCATTGAACAACACTCTAGAGGAATGGACCTAAATGATGTATACAGAGTCTTTTACCCCAAAGAAGCAAAATACACATTCTTTTCAAATGCACATGGATCATTCTCCAGATAGATCACATGGTATGTCACAAGACAAGCCTCCACAAATACAGGAAAATTAAAATCTTACAAAGTATCTTCTCAGATCACAATGGCTTGAAACTAGAAACCAAATTCAAGGGAAAAACCCAAAAATTCTCTAACTCATGGAGAATGAATAACATGCTTTTAAGCAATGAAGGGGTCAACAATGAGATCAAAGATAAAATCAAAACGTTGCTGGAAACAAATGACAATGAATACACAACAGGCCAAAACCTATGGGATACAGCAAAGGCAGTTCTCAGGGGGAAATGTATAGCAATACAGGCCTTCCAAAAAATGTTACAAGAAGTCTATAAAAACGACCTAACCACAAAGCTGCAAGAACTAGAGGAGCAACAACAAACGAAGCCCAGAGCAAGTAGAAGGAAGGTAATCATCAAGATCAGAGCAGAACTAAATAACTCAGAGATTCAAACTACAATTTGATGAATCAATAGGTTCAGGAACTGGTTCTTTGATAAAATAAACAAAATTTATAGGCCTTTATCCAGACTCATCAAGAAAAAGAGAGAGAGGACCCAAATAAATGTAATCAGAATGGACAGAGGTGAAATCACAACTGATACCTCAGAAATACAAAAGATTGTAAGAAATTACTACAAACAACTCTATGACAAAAAATATGACAACCTGGATGAAATGGACACATTACTAGAAATGAATAATCTACCAAAACTGAACCCAGAAGAAGCAGAAAGCCTGAATAGGCCAATAACAACTAATGAAATTAAAGAAGTAATCCAAAATCTCACAAAGCACAAAAGCCCTGGTCCAGATGGCTACACGGGTGAATTTTACCAAACATTTAAAGAACTTCTATCCTCAAACTATACCAAACAATTCAGGAAGAGGGAAGACTCCCAAACTCTTTCTATTAGGCCAATATTATTCTAATCCCCAAACCAGGGCAAGACACAACTAAGAAAGAAAGCTACAGGCCAATATCTCTGATGAACATAGATGCTAAAATTCTCAACAAAATATTGGCCAATCGGATTCAGCAGTATGTTACAAAGATCAAAAACCATGATCAAGTGGGCTTCATCCCAGGGATGCAAGGATGGTACAACATTCGAAAATCAATCAATGTAATACACCACATCAACAAATGGAAAGATATAAAACATAGGATCATATCAATAGATGTTGAAAAAGCATTTGATAAAGTACAGCAACCATTTATGATAAAAACCCTCAGCAAAATGGGAATAGAGGGAGCGTACCTCAACATCATAAAGGCCATCTATGAGAAACCTGAAGCCAACATCATACTTATTGGACAAAAACTGAAAGCTTTCCCCCTAAGATCAGGAATGAGACAAGGCTGTCCACTTTCTCCACTTCTATTCAACATTGTCTTGGAAGTTCTAGCTATAGCCATCAGAGAAGAAAAAGGAATCAGAGGTATCCTAATTGGAAAGGAGGAAGTCAAACTTTCATTATTTGCAGATGATATGATAGCATACATACAAAACCCGATCAGCTCCACCCAAAACTTACTCAATCTAATAAGCAAATTTAGCAAAATAGCTGAGTATAGAGTCAATATCCAGAAATCAAAAGCATTTTTGTATACCAATAATGAAACAATAGAAAGAGAAACAAAACAAACAAACAAACAAACAAAAAAAAAAAAAAAAACAAATCCCATTTACCATAGCAACAAGATAAATAAAGTACCTAGGAATAAACTTAACTAAGGAGGTAAAAGACCTGTACTCAGAAAACTACAGAACAATGAAGAAAGAAATCAAGGAAGATACAAATAAATGGAAGCATATACCATGTTCATGGATGGGAAGAATCAACACCATTAAAATGCCCATACTACCCAAAGCAATCTACAGATTCAATGCAATCCCAATTAAAATACCAATGACAGACTTCACAGAAATAGAAAAAATACTGCAAAAATTTATATGGAGCCAAAATGCCCATGAATAGCCACAGTAATCTTGAGAAAGAACAAGGTAGGAGGAATCACAATACCGGACTTGAAACAATACTACAAGGCTACTGTCATCAAAACAGCATGGTACTGGCATAAGAATAGACATAAAATCAATGGAACAAAATAGAGAGCCCAGAAATTAAACCAGGACTCTACTGTCAACTAATATTTGACAAAGGGGGAAAGAACTTCAAATGGAGTAAAAACAGTCTCTTCAACAAATGGTGTTGGGAGAACTGGACAGCAACATGCAAAAAAGTAAAACTAGACCACCAACTTACGCCATTCACCAAAATAAACTCAAGATGGATAAAGGATTTAAACATAAGCAGTGCCAACATAAATGTCCTGGAGAAAAATATAGGCAGTAAACTTTTGGATATCCCATGCAGAAATATGTTTACTGATACTTCATCAAGGGCAAAGGAAATCAAAGAACAAATCAACAAATGGGACTATATCCAATTGAAAAGTTTCTGTTCAGCTAAAGAAAATATCAGCAAAATTCAAAGGGAACCAACTGTATGGGAAAACATAATTGCCAATGATACCTCAGACAAGGGTCTGATCTCCAAAATATAGAAAGAACTAATGCGACTCAACACCAGGGAGACAGATAGTCCAATTAAAAAATGGGCAAAGGACCTGAACAGACAACTCACTGAGGAAGATATACAAAGGGCCCAGAGGCATATGAAAGAATGCTCAACATCGCTAGTCATCAGAGAGATGCAAATTAAAACCACAATAAGATACCACCTCACACCTGTCAGAATGGCAATCATCAACAAATCAACAAACAACAAGTGTTGACAAGGATGTGGGGTAAAGGGAACCCTCATACACTGTTGGTGGGAATGTAGGCTGGTGCAGCCACTGTGGAAAACAATATGGGGTTTCCTTAAAAAACTGAAAATGGAACTGCCTTTTGATCCAGCAATTCCACTACTTAGACTATACCCAAAGAATCCTGAAACACCAATTCATAAGAACCTATGTACAACTATATTCATAGCAGCACTGTTTACAATAGCCAAGTGCTGGAAACAGCCCAAGTGCCTATTTTTGGATCATTGGATCAAGAAACTTTGGTACATTTACACAATGGAATTCTATATAGCAGAAAGAAAGAAGGAACTTGTACCCTTTGCAACAACATGGATGGAACTGGAGTGTATTATGCTTAGTGAAATAAGCCAGTCAGTGAAGGACAAATATCATATGATCTCACTCATTACGGGACAATAATGAGCAAAACTAACAACAAGCAAAACAGAACCAAATATATGAATACAATGAATGGGCCTTCAGTGGTCAGGGGGAAAGGATTGGGGAAGAGGGGAGTCAGAGGCAAGAAAGGGGAGCAGCTTAGACAAGAACCTAGTATAAAGGAACCATGGACATGGACAACAGGTGGTATTGACTTTGGGGGGAATGGGTGGGTGGGGAGGGGAATAGAGGGGAGCAAAAAGGGGATGGATGTAATACAACAACAATAAAATTAAAAAAATATACTCTGAAGGTTCATTTCCTCTCCCTTCCGGAGTCCTCCAAAGTCTGGCTCAGCAGGTACAAGTTGAATCAAGGGGAGAACAGCTCCAGAAATATTATTTTCAAACCAAGTTTTTTCTTCAACAGGAAACTCTAAATGTTATACAGTAGACTGCATGCTCTCTGCTTTTCTTTCTCTTTAATGCACATACTATTGTTGAAAATTGGATTCTTTTGCTGGTGCACTTCCTTGGTGTGGTCAACAGTACCCAATAGAAGCTGCTTTTGCAGGATGGCAAGAAAATAAGGAAACATTCTATACTACTTTTCTATCACTACTTTTGCTTAATATCTCTAGCTTAACACTTACAGTACATTTGTAAATGTTAAGCTAGAGACACATCTGTTACTGTGTGTCTGTGCCCTTGTCGTATGAAGAGGGGAAGACTATATACCTCCTTACTCAGACTAAGAGGTGCCATGTTAAGGAATCAAGCAACATACCTATGGATAATTGTAGCATAAAGCAGACCTACAGAACCAATATTCAGTGATGTGTGGGACCAGATTCCCACCCACTCATGAGAGATGATTGTTAAAGTTTTAACAGAACCTTTATAAAAAATTAATGATGTAAACAAAATTAAATCATATCATAATAAAATAGTAAATACTCAAGGTTCATCATTTACTAACTACTTTATTACTATATTTGCTCTTGAGATTTACATCTATTAGATTTTTTATGGTGAAATGACTACATCATGATGTACTACTTCACATTTCTTCCCAGCTCCATGTCCAGTGACATTGGGTTATCAGCTTGAAACTGTTTGTGATAGGAATATTATAGTATAGAAATGGACAAACACTGCAAATATGAGCATTATTATTCTCCTGTATTGCTATTGTTAATCATTTGACAGGATACCTTTCTCCAAGTGGAGACCACTGTTTGTTGATGACCAGAGAGCAAGAGAAGAAAACTATCCACATGGCCATCCAATTCTGAAAACTAAGCTCTCAGCAAACTGTTCCCTGCACAGGAAACAAAACACACTGTTTTAATAGAGAACTGCAAGTTACCCATTTTTCAGTATATGGAATCAAATTTTGGTTATATACATAAACAACTAACCATTAAAAATATAATCATTTCAATGTGGCTTTGTAAGCTATTACCTAATTTATTTGGTGAAGCACTTACCTTTCCAAATGTGCTTAGTTTAACTCAATCTGGCATTAACCTTTTGACATGGGACTTTACCATCTATTATAAGAGAAAGAAGAAAATAGCCTGATTAATATGTTTTACCACAAATAATACATTTAAAAAGATTATTCTTGAAATTCTTTTTATGCTAAGCATTCTGAAGTTTTTGGCAGTTAACTATACTTTCTATGTTTTTGATTCTTCTGTAAAATCATAATTTATTCTTTTATCCAACACATACTTCAAAAGAGTGATGGAGATTCAAGGATGAATAATGAGTGATCTTTGCCCTCAAGTAAATTATAATTGGAAGAGATAGCTGAATAAACAGTGGATCTGCAATAACAAAATGAGTGCAATGATATAAATGAAAGATGATTTGTGGGAGTATATGTGTGTATAAATGTGTGTTCAAATACTTAAACATGGGATAGCCTTTCCTCCTTTCTGTCCTTTCTTTTCTTTCTTATAGATCTCTTCATGTTCCTACTGGGTGAATCCATCTGCAGAGTATGGTGATATCCCCCATCCTCAGTTGTTTTATGCAGTACTGTGAAAACAAAACCAATTTTAGCATCAAAGGATATTTTCAAGTATTTTTCTTCACTAGGCAAGCTGTAAGACTCTTCATCTGTTTTGTTGCCATGGTGAGTGGAGTTGAAGTGATATTTCTATCAGGGAAGAAAATCTAGAAAATGAATGCTAATATGAAATAAACTAACAGCCATCATTCTTTAATTCAGTAAACTTTAAAGTGAGAATCATCGCCTTCTCTCAGACACGCAGAGAAGCATGTAATGGTGTATGAAGACTCTGGGGGAAGGGTTGCCCATTTCCTCCTCTTTGCAAATTCAGTTTTGAATACATTTAAAGTTAAAAATTGTACTTTATTTCAAGAATGGGCTTAAAATTTGGTTATAGTGAAATACATATTTTTTGTGGGGGCAGAGGAACTAGGTAGGTTTCAGTCAGTCCTCCAGATCTTACTACCTCCTATTTGATCCAGGGAAATTTATAAATTTGCAGGAGCTCAGTTCCCTCAGTTACAAATTAAAAAAAAAAAAAAAGAAAGAAAGAAAGAAAGAAAAGATACAAAAAGAAAAAAGAACAAAACTAACAATCTTTGTTTTTACGAAAACTTATTTTAGTAGTACATATAATGAGTTTCAAAAGACCTATAAACTGATAGGCACTAAACAAACATCTAATTTTAGTATTGTCATCAATAATACAATACATAAAAATTGGCATATTATTGATCACCATGTCTGATATAATAAATACAGAGTTCTAGCTTTTCAGTGAACTTCTGTCATGCATTTGATACTATTTTTTACACAATTTGTGAGACAGTGTTTTGTTTTGTTTTTTTAAGACTTTTATAGCTGTAACCATATTCAGGTAATCAACAGGTCTTTTGCCCATTATTTATGTAGAGGTTCCATCTTCTTATTAAGTTGTAAGAATTGATTATGTATTCAGGTTATAAGTCCTGTATCATTTGGACATTATACAAAAAAGATATGTTTGGCCAGTAAGCACAGAACTGGTGTTCAAGTGTATTAGTGATTAGGGAAATACAAATTAAAATTACTGTAACATACTTCTCTGGCTGGTGCTGCTCAGTGGATTGAGTGCTGGCCTGTGAACCAAAGGGAGAGCATGAGAGGCTACTACACATTAATGTTTCACTCCCTCTTTTTCTTCCTCCCTTCCCCTCTCTCAAAAAATAAAGTCTTTAAAAATTAAAATTAAATAAAATTATAATTACATACTATTTCATAAACACTAGAGTGTCCACAATTAAAAGAATATTGGCCAGACAGGGAACAATTACAACTCTTACATTTTGCTAACAATAGAGTAAAATGGTACTTTAGTAAATTTTTTGTAAACATACATTTATCACAATCCCCAGAAATTCCATTCTTAGGTATTTTCCTAGAAAAAATAAGAATATATGTCCAAAAAGAGTTATATACATATGCCATTTGATTCATAATAGCCGCAAGAGGAAATAATCAAAATATTCCTACACAGTTAATGAATTAATAATTCATGGTATATTTATAAAATGGAATACTAATTTCAATGAAAATAATCAATGCTGATTTATAAAACTGATGAATTTCAAAAACATCATGCATCATGAAAGAAGCTATAAACAAAAGAGTACATATTTTAGAGAGTGAAATTGATATATAATGATATAGATCACATCACTTGTTTGGGTAAGAATTAGGATGGGATTGAATTCAAAGAGGAGCAAAGATCTTCATGGAATGATAGAAATATTATATACTTTGAATAATGTTGTCATATGGGTGTGTACATTTATGAATATTCACCTGATTATAGGTGAGGTCTGTCTAGAAGGTATCTAGCCATGTGATATGAAAATTAGAGACATTTATTGAGGAAGATACAAGATACAAGAAACATTTTACAGTCCCCTTCAAAGTGGGCAACTTGGGACCTCATACAGTTCTCTCAATTGCCATCAGTTACCCAGTTGTGTTTTCTCAAATCTCATCAACAGTCTAAAATCTTCTCCTTTTCAAAGATGATTTTAGTTCTGGGAAAAGTCAGAAGTTGCAGGATGCCAAATTGGGACTGTATAGGGCCTGAGTCAGTTGGGTGAGTTGATGCTTTGCCAAAACACTGCATGACACGTGATGCATGAGCAAGTGTGCTGTCATGATGAAGCTGCCAATCACTAGTTGCCCAAACCTGTGGCCTTCTGAGTCATCCAAGTAGTTTCCACAGAGTAATACTCAAGCTTAATGCAAAATTGGACGCAAATTCATTGCTTTACTCACTCAGTCATTTTGGATGCCATGGCCACACAGTACACATGCACACTGATGGCGTGTATGCCCCTGTCCCCCGACTAGTACAGTGAAGTCATGATTGTTCACTCATATGCATTTCAATCCACTCTCTTTGGCTGCCAGGTTATACTGATGTCATGCAAACTGTTCTCATTATATTAGCAATGGATGAACTTTTTCTGGACAGGCATTGTACTTAAAAGTTGTCCATATTCTGTAAAGAATAACTTATAAACTTAACTTTAAATAATAAAGATAAAATAAAGAATTTTCAGATAAATAAATACAGAGAAAAAAATTTAACACCTGACCCTACCATAAGAAATGCTAAAGGAAGTTCTTCAGGCTGAAAAGAAATATTACCATACAAAAACTCAGATCTCTCTGAAAACTTTTATATATATATAGTGTTCATGTTTTAAAGCTGTTTTGCTGAAGATAGAAGTTCATGTATATTGTAGTTTTATCACTTTAAAGAGGTTATTCGTTAATTTTGTGTTTCCATTGTTTTGATGAGATGGCAGGCACCATCATTACTGCACTAACCATGCATATGAGAAGTTCTTTTCTTCTGTCACTTTTAAAATTGTCTTCCTTGTTTTTAGAGTTTAGCATTTAACTGTAATATACAGATACGTGATTTTCAATTGGGTTTATAGAACTTCTTAGGGTTGTGGGTTGATATCTGTTTGATAAACTTTGCCCAATATCTTTTCTGATCTTTTTCTACTTTATTCTTTCTCTCCTCTCCTAGAAATCCATTTTATAAGTGGTAAGTTTCTTTGATTTCTTATAGTTCTCTAATACTATGTTCATGTTGTTTTTTATTTTAATGTTTCTTTTTATTTAAATAGTTCTTATTTACCTTTATGTTCACTGAGCATTTCATATGCTATGTAAAATCAAGTATGTTGTCAATGCTATGCAATAAGCATTTAGTTTCATTTTTAAATTTTTTAGTTATACAATATCTAGGTAGTTTTAATTTAGAGACTTCCTTTGTTTCTCTGCTAAAATACCCATCTCACACATTCTAAACATCTTTTCCTGTAAATTAATAATCCTTGTCCCCATTAGTCCTTTCATTTAGTTATTTAATTATTAATTATTTTCTTATTCTTTTATCTGTGCTTCCTAATTCCAACATAGAACATTCTTTTTCCTGAGCCTGTTGATTTCTTTTCGTGATTATGGGTGACATTTCCCTGTATATTTGCATGTCTCTAATCATTATAGTATGCTTGACATTTTGTAGAAAGCTTCAGCAGAGAGTAAAATAGATTGTTTTGTTTTATTTTGATTTTCTCCACTAGAAACATAAGAGCCTAATGAAATGGTTAACAGCTTAGTTGAATTGAACTGGAGCTGGACAACTGCAAATTTAATTAGTTTTTCTTTACCTCTGGTTTCAAATGGCATAATAGGAAGCATCATTGCCTTTTTTCTCCCCATCCCTCAACTTCTGGTATTGACAGAAGCACCATTTTCTTTGATCTTTCATATATTACCTGGGACCAAGTGTGTGTTTGTAACTTTAGTTATGATAAGCTTAGCTTGAACTCCAGGGGGTCTCTGTTTTACAGCTCTACTTGCCCTCAGTTACCTTAGCAAAATTCCAGTGGAGAATATGAGAATATCTTTCAAGTCAAGACACTAATTTTTGTGTTTAAGATTTCCAGTTATCAACCAGATTTTTCAAACAACAATGTTAATAAACATGTAACTGGTTTGTCCCTAGAAACTCTCACCAATTTCAGCCTTCATGTCCTTTTACTTACACACACCTACTATGGGCAACTGGCTCATGTCTAACAGCTCACCAAAGGTCTTACCCTCTTCAGAATTCATTTAATTTAGATTTCTTTGCAATCATTGCTCTTCAGTGGTATTAAAACATGCTTTTATTTTATCCAGTGTTTTCTTGTTTCAATGGGAACAAGGATGCCTCACTTGAATGTAGTTACTATTTTTAATTTTCAGGCTTTTTCTTTTCTTTTTCATAATATACATTTCCCCGTTAATTTCTTGAATTGGACAGCTCTCTCTAGGTTAGTATGTGTAACTGCTTCATTATTTTCAACAATTAGGATGCCAAAAGTATGAAATCAAGGTTTGGGCAGTGCCATGCTCCCTCTGGAGACTGAAGGGTAGATTCTGATCCTTTCTATTACTCCCTACTTTTGGTAGCTCCAGGCATTCATTGGCTTGTGGTTGCATCACTCCAATCCTTGTCTCCATGGTTATATTGCTTCTTTTCTTCTGTGTGTAATATGCTTTTCCTCTTTGTGTCTCTTATAATGACACTTCTCCTTGGAAATTTGGGCCCACTTGTGGCATCCCAACTGTGAGATAATGAATTTAATCAGGATGGTCTTATATTAATTTAATTATATCTGCAAAGACTAATTTTTCTGGAAAAGGTGATATTCATAGTTTTGAGGCACCTAAAATATTACTTGGGGGCCAACTTTCAATCTGCTACATACCCTGAGCCAGATTGAGGAAGATTCCCTATGTAATAATTTGCTGAGAATCTTTTCCATGAATGGGTGTTAAATTTTGTCAAATGCTTTTTGTAAAGTTATTGAGATTTTAAAAATATTTTAATCTTTCATTCTGTTAATATATGTACTGAATTACATTGATTTTTAGTTAAATGAACTTTGCATTTCAGGGCAAGCATACTTGGTCGTCATGGATTGTACTTGGGATATTTTGTTTGATTTAATTTTCTAATATATCATTATGTTTATGAGGTGTTTTGGTCTGCAGTTCTGTTTTGTTTTACTTCTGTTACTTTCAGGTTTTGATAACAGTTATTTTAGCTTTACAAAATGGGAGCATTGACTTCCTCCTCTACATTTGAAATTTATTTTTGTAATATTAGCATTATTTTTTCCTCAAATGTTTGGTAGGATTCAACAGTGAAACCACCTGAACCAAAATTTTCATTGTAGATAATTTTCTGATTGGAAATTAAATGTCTTTATCATATATGAAGTTATTCAGACTTTCTATTTCTTATTGTGTTAGTTTGGGTAAGTTTTATGTTCCAATAAATTTATCATTTTTATCAAAGTTATCAGATTTATTGCCATAATATTATTCATAATATTTCATGTTATTATCTCATAATTGTAGAATTGGAATGATAGCCAGTCTTTCATCTTTGATATTAATAATGTTGTTTAATAGTAATAGTTAACATTTCTTATGTGCCAGACACTTTCAAAGTTTTAATCTCTAATAATAAAAGTAAATAATTATTGGGCAATTATTAAATAGTAAACACTGTTATAAGCACTATTATCTAAATCTTGGAGCAATACTGTGAAAATGTTGCTACTGTTACCCAGATTTTATAGATGAAAACATTGAAGCACCAATCTGCTCGATGTCTCAGGTCTGGTAGAGGCACAGCCAAGATCTGAGCATGCACTGACTGGACCATAATAGGAAATTTTAAGCACTTCACTGCAAGCTTCTGTATATATTTTATTTAGTCTGCACAACAAATTATGAGCAAATACTATTATTAACACTAGTTTTGTAGATGAAAACATTGTTTTAGTTAACTTGAATCATCAACTTGCAGTCACAAACATAGTGACCTGTGAAGATAGACATAAACTTAAGTGTAACATTGAAAACTTAACTAAATATATGAGGGTTGCAATTGTTATGCCTAAAGGTAAGGAAAGATAATACCAGTATACACAAGGTTAGCTTGAGCGATAACAACAACCTGAAACCAATTCCAAAGGGATAGGTGATGCTTGAAGAAAAACAATTGGGACCAAAATCCATTTTGCTTTCTGCAGTTCCAGTATAAACTATTTGCATTATAATTAATTGTGTGTCACATACAAGTGTGAAAGGTAGTTGGTTGTGTATATGGAAAATTGTGGGGTATCACATTTTGATGACCTATGGAATGTCAAATCTCTTAGCTGCAAGGGACAGAAAAATTAATTCATGCTCTTCTAAATAGTCAACTTACTGACTTAAATAATAGTTCTAGATATAAGTTTTATTATGTCCACTTCAAATTCAAAAATTGCAATAATCTTCTGAGCACCCAGACCTTCATTTTTCCCTTTTAGATTCATTCCCCTTTCCTTGGGTCTTTTATCCTGCAGTCATTCTTCTTGTTATAATGATATAGCCACCAGAAGATTCGGGTTAACTACTGTATTCTCTTCTCAGAAGTTCTAAAAAATTCTAAGATTAAATTTCAGTAGTTCTTTGAAGTGCAGGCCTATCAAACAGACATGATATTAACTGAAAAGGCCTGGGTGCAAAGGTCACCTCTGGAGGATACAAGAGAATTTTATGCTGAAATGAAGAGAGATAAGTGACTCCCCTTTTCCTTTTTCACTGGTAATGACCACTAACTATTGTTATATTTCTACATAGTTTTACCACTTATATATGCATTCCTGAACAATGTAATGTGACTTTATGTTTTTGAAATTTATATAAATGGTATCAAAAAGTAGACACTATTTTAACTGACTTTTTAAGCTCAATATCATACTTGTATTATTCATGCAAAGCATTGATTGCAGTTGTGGTATATTCATTGTCATTTATGTATATTCTTATTTATGAATAGATCACACCATACTTTATTCAATATAGTGTGGATAATAGGTTTTATTGATATTGTTTAAATCCTGAAAAACAACAACAAAAATGTGGTCACAACATGCTGTGTGAAGAGTACATGTTTCTCTACAACACATACCTATAACTGAGTTTCTGAGTCACAGGATTTATTGCACATATTTTTTCATTTAGAATATAAGGTCTAACTGATACAAAAGTATTTTAATTAGTTTACATTCCTACCAAAAATGGATGAGAATTCCTGCTGCTTTGTATCATCATTCTACTTTATATGGTCACATTTAAAATATTTTTGTCAATTTGTTGATATATCTATAATTGTTTCAAATTTTCACTATTCTTGGTACATCATCACATGAATTTTCTTTTTGCTAAAGTATCTATTTTTTTTTTCACATTCATGATAAGTTTTATGTTTTTTCATCTATGCTCTCTCTCTTTCTAGATTTAATTATTTTTCTAAGTTACGTAAATTATGGGTAGTGTTTCTTTTGTCTTACTTAAGCAATTACTTCCTGTCTTTAAGTAAAGAACTTATTTCTCTATGTTCTTTGTTTTATAATTTTCTCTTATACAGTTTATTTATATTAAGTTACTGTTGATTTTTTGTAAGGTTATAGTAGACCTTCACTTTTACCACATGTTAATACAATTATCATATAAGCATATATTGATATCAATTATAAAATTTTTGTTGAAAAATTTTCAATTGCTTTGCATGTCTGTGTCTTCCATAAAGATGCATTCATATAAGAAGGATCTCTTTCTGCTTTTACATCTTTCATTCTGTCCATTGGGCTTTGTGGATATCTGTCATCCAAATACTACATACAATGTGTTACTTTCTATAGCTTAATAATTAAGGTAATCGTATAATTTATTTTCCATACTGTTAAAGTTGTGAGAGTGAAAGAAGGTGTCAAAAATAAAATTATGTGAATTTTAGAAATATTTATTTACTCACGTATAATTCAATTTTGTTATATTGGTGATATTGTAGAAAGTCCAATTAAATATGATTAAAAAAATTGTTTCTGAAAATAATTTTATCTTAGTCTGTTCCAGTTGCTGTAACAAAATGCCATAGACTGGGTGGCTTATAAACCATAGAAATTTATTTTTCATAGTTCCGGAATCTGGGAAATTCAAAATCAAGGCACCAACAGATTTAGACTCTGATGACAGCCACCTCCCTGAGCCCACAAATCTGTTTTTTAACTATGTCCAGAATGAATAAGGAACTTTTCTGGAGTCACTTTTTTTTAATTGATTTTTTATAGAGAGGGGTGGGGAGAGGGAAAGACAAGGTAAGGGAGAGAGGGAGAGTAATTTGTTGTTCCATTTACTTATGCATTCATTGGTTGCTTCTTGTATGTGCTCTTCTGATTGGGCATGGAATCTATAACCTTGGCATGTTGGGATGACACTCTAACCAATGAGCTACCCAACCAAGCCTGGGATTGTATTTATATGGCCATCCATCTTCGTTATGTCCACCTTTATGATCCAATAACCTCTCAAAGGCTCCACCTCCAAATATCATTATTTTGGGGGTTAGGTTTCAACATATGAATTTTAAGGGGACAAAGATCTTCAGTCTATCACAACATTATACATATTAAAGCAAATCTTCAAAGTCTTTTTTCACTTTCATCATTAAAAGATAATAAAAGCAGTGTAATTAATCTTGGTACTATTCACAAAATTATTTTTTACCTACATTTGTTTTATTCTGTCCCTATTGTTTTAAGAAATAAAATAACATGGTTTTAAATATGATCTTATGAGATATAATTTGTCATAAAATTTATCATAATCTCAAAATTTTAAATTTATAATTAATAATTTTATGTTTGTTGAGATATTAGATTGACTTTTCTTTGGAAACCCAAATGTTTTTGAGAAAATACTTCTTTCAGGTTTTTAGTTACCTAGTAAGCTCAGAGCAAATTCTGCTAATGGAAGATTTTCTTTTGTTTCTTTAAAAAATATTAAATGTACCCTGGCTGGTGTGGCTTAGTGGATTGAGCACCAGCCTGGCCTGAGAGCCCAAGGGTCACTGGTTCAGTTTCCAGTCAGGGCACATTTTGCAAACCAGGTCTTCAGCCAGGTTATCAGATGGAGGCAGATGAAAGGCAACCATACATTGATGTTTCTCTCCTTTTCTTCCTCCTTCCCTTCCCCTCTCTCTAAAAATAATGAATAAAATCTTTAAAAACAGAAAGAAAAAATAAAATATATTAAATATGTAATAATTTTACCATTTTTAGGTACTATCTTTTTAGTCTCTATTCAAATCATCTTTCTTCAGAAAAATTTACAAGAAAAAATTACTTTAAATCAGTTGATTCTATTTATGATTCTTTTAAATGTTTCACCAAATTTATATGCTATAAAAAAATTAAAGGACTTTTCTTTCATTTTATATCATTCAGTATATAAATTTATCCAATTAAACTAAGAATGTCAACAAAAATTCTTCTCACAATCCCAGATATTCCAAATAAAACGTATAGAAGTTCAAAATTAAATTTTGTACACCATCTGAGCTCTCACTATTTTGATTTATTCAGGATAATTTTTCAGGCCTTCTTGCTTGCAAGGTCTATTTTCAATAATTGCCGTTCACCCAATTATTTAAAATCTGAAGTTTCTTAGATATTTGGATTAAAAAATTTCCAACTGACCCTGGCTGGTAGCGCAGAGGATCAGGCACTGACCTGTGAACCCAAAGGTTGCTGGTTCAATTCCCTAGCCAGGGTACATAACCAGGTTGCAAGCCAGGTCTCCAGCCAGGTCTCCAGCTAGGTCCATGGCTGGAGGCATGTGAAAGGCAATCATACATTGATGTCTCTCTCCCTCTCTGCCTCTCTCCCTTCCCCTCTCTCTGGAAATAATAATAAATAAAATCTTTAAAAAAAAGATTTCCAACCAAAAATGGGACTGAGTTTTTAAAAACTTATTTATAAAACAAATAATTATATATTATAGGTTTGGTTTAGCCATACCACTTCTGAATTTTGATTGATTTGATTGATTATTTCAAAACATTAATTGTTTTCTTAATTCTTGTAGATCAATATGAAATATTTGTGTACAGTTCCATCCACCCTGTGCCTACATGTTTCTGGTGTGTTTCACTATTTGCCAAAGTATTATTAGATTTATTTTTATCTTTCTCTTTGTGACCTTTATGGATTGGAGCATATCCCCTTGGGTCCTTCCATTGTGTGAGATAATGGGACAGGGGTGGGCTAGGGAGGCTTTCTCAGTTTCTTTGCCAGCTTGTGGGCTCCTCCTCTGTTGTTTTCCTGAAGAATTCAAAATACAGCCTCACCTCTTTAAGGTAGCCTTTCCTTAGTCTTTCTAAATGAAGTCCCTCTCAGGATGATTTTTCTTTTCTCTCTCTCTCTCTTCGCCCCCTTCTCCCCCTCCCCTCCCCTTTCTTTCCCTGAAGCTCCAGTCCCAGAGCTGAAGGTCTTGCTGCTCAGGGCCAGGTTCTCAGCCTTACACACCTTGCTTCTCACTACTTGTTAGACCCACTTCCCTAGGGCAGTTTCCTTTTGAGCCATTTGAGCCTTCTTCTCTTGCTCTCACTTCCAGTGTTTCTTTGCTCATTCTGGATCCTATCTCTCTAGTTGTTCCTAAGAATAAACCCCTCATCTTCTGGAGGAGAGTATTTGCAGGTGTTTCTGAGTCTCACAAACACAAGCTCTGCCATGACAATGTTTCAGCCTGGCCTTCTGACCTTTTGAGCTTGCAAGCAACTTGGAGGCTTTGAGGGCTTCCAGTGTGCCTGTGGCTTTTTGGGCTTTCAGGCTTCCAGACACAAAGCTCCATCCTCTCTTTGGGTGCAAGTAGAGGTTGGAAATACGTTGGTTTCCACAGGATTTATAGGTTGTGGATTCCCGCACATCCTGCCATTCATACCCTATAGATACTGATTTGTACTGGCTTGAACCTAACTCAAATGTTTCTTAGGGTATTTAGACACGCTTTGCCATCTAGTTTTGTAAAATATGCTATCATCATTTTTCCTTTAAATGTCCTAATTTATTTCTTTTCTTATTTTCAGAAAGAATACCTTGGATATTCAAAAAACATACTACCAAAATGATTATATATTACTTGAATTACCTGTGGATTCTAATCAAATAATACAAAGTAATGCTCATTCTGCCTTTTAATCCTACCCCTCAGAGATAACTATTACTTAGCTTTTATTGAATTTTTAATTTTTTAATCATCACTCAAGCACATTTTTGTCATTGTTTTTTAGAGTAAAAAGAAGGGAGACAGAGAAATATCAATGCAAGAAAGGAATACCAATTAGTTGCCTTCCACATGCACCTGGACTGGGGATCAAGCCCTGCAACCCAGATATGTCCCCTGACTGGGAATCGAACTGGCAACACTTCGGTTATGGGATCATGCTTCAACCAATTAAGCCACACTGGCCAAGGCTTTTATTAGAGTTAAAAGTATGTTTTATGGATTTAAACAGATATATACTAGTTTATATGGACTGATTGGATCTCTCCCAGATGTATATGTTGAAGGTTTAACCACCAATGTGGTGGTATTGGCAGATGGAGCCTTTGGGAAGTAATTGGAGTTATATGAGGACCTGTGAGTTGGGTCCTCATGAAGAGATTAATGTCCTTATAACAAGAGATACTAGAGCTTCTTCTCTCAACTATATGAATAGAGTGAAAAAGCTACCATCAGCAGGCTAACAAGAGACCTTTCACTGGAGAACCTGATCTCTGCTACTACCACCCCTGTTGATTTTAAACTCTGACAACTAGTGAGAGAAATTTAGCACAGCCTGCTCTTATGTAGGTGTAGTTGATAATAATTTATGATTAATTTTTTAGCTAGTGTCGTAGATTTATTCTTGGGATGGTATGATTGGAACAAGCACCAGCATTATAATATTTGGGAATAACTGCCTAGATATGTGGTACTCTGGCTTCATCCACATTCTGGCTGGAGATTTTCTGAATGCTGTAGAGAGATGGAGGGGCAAAGGCTGAATCAAATGCTCATGGAATGACTAAGTCACCATTTATATCCCTTGCCTGCTGTGCTTTCCTGTTAAGTCCCATAATGGAACACTGTGAAGGCCTGTTGAAAGTGAGACAGAAATTCCTGTAACAGCTGCAAAGTGTTCCAGGAACACATTTAGGAAGGCTTCATTCTAATATCTATTCATAATTCCAGAGTCTTTATAACTTTTCAGGTTCTACAAAAACATTTTTTATTTTCATTGAAATTATATTAAATTATATTTGTGTGGAATATAAGGCAAACCCAAACATAATATGTCTTAGACCATTCCTTTTAATGAATGAGAAACTTACCCCAGAAGCCTTCTTTAAGCTTGTACTTACCATGCTGGTTTGGTGGAGATGTATTCTTTTAGACTTCTTTTGTCTGGGAAACTCCTTATTTCACCTTCCATTTTGAATGACAGCCTTGCTGGGTAAAGTATTCTTGGTTGCAGGCCTTTGTTTTTCATTGCTTGAAATATTTTTTGCCATTCCCTTATGGCTTGTTGTGTTTCTGTTGAGAAATCAACTGATAACCTTATGGAGCCCCCTTGTATGTTATTAGCTGTTTCTCTCTTGCTGCTTTTAGGATTCTCTCCTTGTCTTTGAAATTTGCCATTTTCATGATGATGTGTCTTGGAGTGGGCCTGTTTGGGTTCAGCTTCTTTGGGACCCTCTGTGCTTCCTGAGTTTGCGTGACATTTTCTCTCCTCAAGTTAGGGAAGTTTTCTGTCATTACTTTTTCAAAGAGGTTTTCTATCTCTTGCTTCTCCTCTTGTCCTTCTGGTATCCCTATGATATTACGTTTCATATTGTCTTGCAGTTCTCTTAAAACCTCTTCATTCTTTTTCAGTCTTTTTTCATTTTGTTGCACTGCCTAGGAATTTTTTTCTACATTGACCTCCAGCTCGATGATTTGATCATCTGCTTTCTCTAGCCTGCTTTTGATTCCTTCTACTGTGTTCTTCAATTCAAAAATGGTATTATTTTTTTCCTCCTGGCTCTTATTGATGGTTTCTAGGTCCTTTTTAATGCTGGTGTAGTTCTCAGTAAGTTCCTTGTAGCTTTCCTGGAGTTCTTTGTAGTTCACCAGGAGTTGTTTGTAGTTTTCTTTGAACTGGCTGAGCTCATTGAGCTTCTGAATTCCATGTCTGAGAGTGTGCTTGCCTCTATTTCACTTTGCAGTCTTCCTGGGGATTCCTCCTTTCCAATTTTTGAGGGTTTATTTCTTTGTCTCCCCATTTTAGGTGGCTCTTGTTTGTTTCTGCTTCTTAGATTGGTCTACTTTTACTTACTGTCTTAGTGGTATCTGATTTAAGAAGAAGAAGAAACAGAGACACAGACAGAAACACAGGTACAAAGGTAAATGAATTAAATGCACCATCCAAAAGACATAAGGCAGCTGAATGGATAAGAACCAACTTATGAATGCTTTAAAGTGATCTTATTATAAATAGATTTTACAAAATAAGGTACAATTTTGTATATGAGTTGTATCTGCATTACTGCAGGTTAAATTTTCTTAGATTGGAATCATTTCACAATATGGGAAAATCAGGTTACTTGCAATAACTCAGAAAAATCAAATGCAGTTAAGGAAGAAGAAAAAAGTAAGAAAATGTGGATGTATATACACAGAAGACATGTTGTCTTTCTTATTCACTATTACAAAATATCTGCTTATTAGTGGGTGTGTAATATACAGATTTTGTTTGCAATTTATGTTTTATATAGCAACCAACTGTTCATGGGTGTGTTTTAAATCTTTAGGTTAGAAAAGATACTAAGAATGAAGACTAATTTGGATGGAAGTTGCAAACTACTAAACTATATGATTTGTGTACATAGACAATATATATTCATATTAGCATGTAAATTAGATGAGATTCCTTTCAACTAAATTGTGGAAATATACATTTCCAGTTATGAAGGCCCCCAAACTGGGGATACTTGGGAAAAGGAATAATAAAGGATTAAACTTTATTATTGAAATGTGAATGAACATACCTAATTTCTACCTCAACAGACTCTTAAATAGTTCAGGGGTTAGTTTAGGACCACATAAGAATTCAACCATAAGTTCAAAAAATAGATAGAATACTATTCTACAAACATTTAAATCCAAGGGATTTTTATTTTTTACCTCAACTGAGTAGACATAATAATTTCTACTCTGAGGACCCGCTGAGCACTGCAAATGCCATTATTTCTGAAGGCTTCAACTTGTAAAACACCCGTAAAGCAAAAACAGAGAGTATTGAAAGAAGTAAGACCTGTGCACAGCCTAAATAAATAAACCTACTATTTAAGATGGAAAACTCCAAAAAGAATAAGTTGTAGTTCCAGTAGCTTAACATAAAGTTGCATTGTATTATTGGAGGGGGCAGGATCTGACTCAAAAATCAAATTCATTTTTTTACTCTGGGTTTGGCACTGCCTCTAGGACAACTTTCACAAAAGTGAGTTCTGCAATATACCATTTCTGTGATGTATTTCACAAAAATAGCACTCCAGAGCAAAATAAGTATTAAATAAGGAAAAAATCTGCTTAATTTTGCTGTATCTAAAATACTATCATTTAACATGTAATAATTATGTCAGCTATTGTCATATTTAAAATTTTTTGTATTAACTCTTCAAAACCCAGTATGTATACTATAGACATGTGTAAAAGAAAACTGTATTACTATAATTTGAGAAGCTAACAGAATGCAGTAATTAAATGGTGAATTATCTGGATGTGAAAGAAAAAAAAGTACACATTGGTGGTTACAGAATAGATAGGGGGTTGTTCAGAAGAACAAAGGAAATTAAAAAGCCAAAGAACTTATGTGCATATGCATGACTCATGGACATTGCTGGAGGAAATGGGATACTGGGTGGAGGGGGGCAAAGGGGAAAAAACTGGGACAACTGTAATAGCAAAATAAATAAAATATATTAAAAAAATAAAATGATAAGTTTGTACTTACCAAATTTAAGGATAAAAATAAAATTAAATAGCAAACACCTACTTTAACACATTGGGTATTCATTTAGATATACACTTACTGAAAATTGCACATAAAGTAATATATTAATTTTGAAAGATATTTTTTATACTCTCACATGCCAGGGAATGATAATATTCAAACTCTTCAAACTGTGGATTTGACATCAGAACCTTCCTCACCACTACAGTCATTACCTATCACCATCAACTTCATTGCCTCTCTCCAGAACTTGCATAGTTCTGTGACTGCGAACTTTTGTACCAAACCAGAGAACCCATTTGTATTATGGTGGAACAGTTCTTTTCTCTTTACAAAATAAACAAACAAAACAAAACCTAACAATTTTTAAAATAAATTCTTAGTTGTTGTCATATGAACATTTTTATATTGTTTTCCACTTTGATCTTTAAAATCCTTATTTAAAATGACACTTGATACTTGCTATTATAGAATCATTACTGTAGAAATAATTCCTAAATTTACCTCCTTTAAAAATACTTTGTTACAGTAACAGCTTCACTGGGTAAACTCTATAAGCATCTAAAACTAACATTGGTGATAATTCTTCTAGGGAATATTATTTTATTTCAAAATTCTCAAAAGGGAGTTTGAAATGAAACATAAAGATCTCCATAATATGAGAGATTTTGTAAGAATCCAAACAATAAGTGGCTCCCTTTTTTAAAGAGGAATCATTTCTTTCAGGAAAAAAATTTCACCTTGTTTTCAGTGATATTTAAATTAATTTAGAGAGAATTTCTCTC
Source organism: Noctilio leporinus (assembly GCA_004026585.1). Taxonomy (NCBI): domain Eukaryota; kingdom Metazoa; phylum Chordata; class Mammalia; order Chiroptera; family Noctilionidae; genus Noctilio; species Noctilio leporinus. The sequence continues at coordinate 209,501 of PVIW01001902.1, read as the reverse complement.
TTCCTATTTATATACAGGCACATTTTTCATACTGTTTAATTCCTTATATTTCTCAATAACTTTTATTTCTTCTCAGGGAACTTGCTTTATGTGTCTTGAAGGAAATGTTTTTCCTTAGTCACATTTTTCTTGCAAAACTGTGTGTGTTTACACACATATTCAGAATACTATTTAGAAAATAGTAATTTCTATGATGATGGCCACAATGTGAATTTTTAATACTATGTGTGGTATATTATATTTTCATTCTATGGAACATGTTCATGAACTAGCTGTTTGTGGTAACTTTTTTCTGTCATAATCCTAGGTTTATTGTTTGTTATTTTTCAATGTTTTATTGTTTATGCTATTATAGTTGTCTTATTGTCCCCCTTGCCCCCCTTCCTCCAGCCTACCCCTCACTTCCATAGTCAATCCCCACAGCATTGTTTATGTCCATGGGTCTTTTATATATGTTCTTTGACTATATGTGCTAACTCTCAGTCACAAATAATAATATTTAAGACAACAGATGAATGTTGACATTGGCTTAGAATTTAGGGGTATACCCTCATTTGACTATCACTGCCCAACAATATTTGCAAACCACTGAGCTAGAGCAAATTGCAAGTACACAGTTAGATATCAAGTCTTAGTTCTGCCCAATCAATAGTCAAGTCAAGGTCAATTGAGGTTACAGAGACTTTGTTACATTTACCATTGTAAGTAATTAATCTGAGCTCTCAGGTACCTGATAATGCTACAATCTGTTTTTATCTTTAAAGACTTGTTTATATTAGCTGTAGAGAACTTAATCTTATTTCCTTTAAATAAGGCTTAATCTTATTTTCTTTATACTAAACAGGCTATTATTTATTATTGCTTTATGTTTAATTTCTTTGTAAGAATGTAGATATTATGGTCAAGAATTTGCATGTTATCTATGAATTCTGAAAGCACAAAATTCCTTTTCTAGGCTAATAGGTATAAAAGAATGTAGTCTAGTTTCACTTATATGTAGCACATAAACAGTGAATAATAACAAAAATGAGGATGGGTCTATTTTTCTACATCCAGAAGACATTCAAAGTAAAAAATCTCAGCATGACATGTATTTGATTTAGAGAATGAATGTATTCAAGTAATGGTATTTGATAGCAAAAAAATATATAATTTCTTCTTGATTTGACTTTTCTATAGTAAAATTACTAGCCAGATGTTAACTACAGATGGTAAGAGTAAATATTTGAAGAGACAACAAACATTTTATTGTTTATATAATTCAAAAGCAGAGTTAGAAAACTACCTTCTAATGCATACAAAATTTAGTCATTTATATAGTAATAAAAGTACATATTCCCATTAAAATAAAAAATAAGAATATAAGCATAAATGATACCCTAAACTGTAAACACAGAGCTATGATAAATGTGTAATCATTTCTGCAGTGTTTTCTTGTAAAAAGTGCACCCCATAGCCATATTCCTAAATATAATGTATTTGCAATGGTGTAAGATTCAGCAGCTTTCTGAAAAGTGTCTGTACTATTAAACTTCTCTATGCTATTAGCCACACTCTTAGGTAAAACCTACATAGGTGTTTCTAGACTCCACAGCTTACTGTTGCTGACAAATGAACTTTACATTGTAGTGAAACTGCTCGTCTTTTCAATTTTGCTACTTATGAACAGATAAGCTAATCTGTTCTTCTTTTTCACCATGCTACATTCGATTGGATACACTAATAAGAATTAATATGTACTAATCTGGTTAACACCTTTTTTGAACACATTTCTCATTTTGATTTTAGTGAACAGTGATGCTAATGAACTTTTAAACCAATATCTAAGTTTCCTCAATGAATCTTAATTGCCTTCAGTGGAGCCAATTTCCTTCACTTCTTATATGATATCATTCACGTGGAGCCTTAACATTTTTCTTTAGTTTGTTCTTTTCAGATATCACATGTAACCCCGCCCCCCGCAACACACACACTCACTCCTCCAGCACAGCCCACTTACTCATAGGTCCTTTATTGCCTTAGGTTCCTGAAAACATCGAAGTCCTTAACAATTGCGGGTCTTCTTCAAGAATTCTGCCTAATGTTGCTCAATGCTTAATACCTTATTATCATGGTCCCTCTAAAATTTGGATTGGAGTTCACCCCTCCTCATTTGAAGATTGTCACATTGCTAATCTTTGAGCATTTTCTGTTATATTGTGGTTGCTGGCCTAGTTGTTATCTCTTCCCCGGAACAAAGCTTCAAGTACCAGGCATGGTGCTTCATCTCAGTCATCCCATGTTCACTAGAATCAACATACAGTACAGCAAGCCAACTTGGGATTGGTTTAATTGACAACTTACTTTCAGAAAGACTGCATGTTTAAGCTGTGTCATTTTAAAACTTTCTAGTTCATAGGAACCACAAGAAGAAGGCAAGGTTCAGATTACTTTAAAGCAGAGTTAACTATAATCTAATCCTCTCCAGAGAGCATTATTATCCTAATTATCTAACAAAATCAGATAAAACACTGTTACTTTAATATAGTATATCAGACTTCTGCTAAACATTATTGAAGTATTTTGTGAGACATAATTTACCTAGATAATAATAATAAGATAAAAATAGATCTCAGCTTTGCTTCTTTGTCTTGTTAGAGGGTTATGGACCTTTAATTCTATATGATGTCTGTACAGAAAGTATCGGCCACACAAACTCTTTTAATTATATTGACATTGGCCGAATTCTTTTGGGACAGACCTAATTTATTGTTCATTTCTTTTATTTTCTCCACTTCTAGTCCTGCTTCTTATTGAATCGCATGCTCAATGAAAGGCAAATATTCTAATGTTCTGAGACACCATTAAAATTTGTGTTTCTGAATAAAATTAATAATCCAATAGTGAAGGAAAAATTGTCTTATTATCTACTTCAATCCTTAAAGATGCCTAGCTTAGTAAATGTCACAAAATGGATTTGTAATATAAAACAAATGTTGAATGCTACAAAAGGGAAATAGTGACTATTTCTAGGTATTGGGAATATTTATGACTTAAAATTACTAATTTTTTGTAATTTTCTACAACGTATAAACAGTACTTATAGTGTATGTGTGTATGTGTGTGTGTGTGTGTGTGTGTGTGTGTGTGTATCCACTATGGTTACTGAACAATGAATATATTTAGTTTAGTTTATGTTATATTGTGGTTGAGGGTCCACATATAAAGTACAAACAAGCTGGTTAACAATAATATTTTAGTTGAATTATGTAAAAAATTTCTGAAAATCAGATTTAAATGGTAATTGTCAACTGTCCCCTCAACTTTGTATTGACAGAGGTTAAGGAGATTTAATATTTTATAGTCTTTAAAAGTGTTGTATAATGGGATTATGATTAGGTAGTTATGTTATGTGATGAGTTCTTAGATTATAAATTCCTTGGATTAGAGAAAAAGTTAAAATTTTATTTCTGATGACAGTAGTCCCATGCAGATATGAATTAGACAACCACTATTTAAGATGTTTCTAGAGCTGTGGTTCTTACCTAGGAGTGAATTGTTGTAGGGCATGTTGGGCAATGCTTAGTGACATTTTTAGTTGTTTGGTGTCTTATGAGTTCAGGCTAGATAGATTGCTGAACCTAACACATAGTATAGGACAGCCAGTTGCAACAAAGAATTATCTGACCCCAAATGTTAATAGAGGTAATACTGAGAAACACTGTCTAATGAAATTGAAAATAGTTTGATATCAAGTAGCTCTGCTGGTTTCTAACTTTTAAACCAACCCCTGGGAGTTAAAATAAATCTTGCTATTGACACACACACACACACACACACACACACACACATATATATATACACATACACATATATGTATATATGCATGTTGTGTGTGTGTGTATTTGTTTTTCTCCCAAATCCAGTATAACAAAGAGAGAAAAGTAAGTTGAATGTCTGAATACCTAAATAAATGGTGACTTTCTAACTGCGTACCACACCACCACCACTAGCTGTGAGGTATTAATAATTAAGGTATTATTAATCACTGTGAACAGGAACAGATTTGACTTGACCTGAAAGTCCATATTCCTGGGTTAGATGCACAGGGCACACTAAAAGAAGCCAGGCTAGGTGGCAGTGGTATGATATGCAGTTAGGAAGTCACCGTTTATTTAGGTATTCAGACATTCCGCTTACCTTTCTCTAGGATAGCAGAAGGGTTCTGGTGAATTTTCCCTTTCCAACTTAAAATTCTACTTAGTCTTAATATCATCTTTGTGTTCTAAAACTTGCTCTAGTCTGCCTGTGAGCTTTCTGTGTGAACAAACCTAGCTCAGGGACTTCCTGGTAGTAGCTTCCCTAGCCAAGGATTTTGTGAGCATTCTGTTTTACACAGGAGAGATCAAGAGAAATATAAACCTGTCTAGGCAGCATCTTCAAATGAGGAAGGAAAAGGGTGAAGAAAAATGAAGGGGTAGTCCTGGCTGGTGTGGTTCAGTGTATTGGTGCCACCCTGTGAACCCAAGGGTCACTGTTTGATTCCCAGTCAGGGCACATAATCAAGTTGCAAACCAGGTCTCTCTGGTCTTGTCCCCAGCTGGAGGCAGGTGAAAGGCAACCATATATTGGTGATTCTCTCCCTTTCTTCCTTTCTCCCTGCCCTTTTCTCTAAAAATAATAAGTATAATCTTCTAAGAAATCTTTATAAAATGAAGCGGCAGATAAGGAAAACAAGTATGAAATTAAGTCCTGTAACTTGGGTATTAAATAACTAATCTAGATAGAGATAAAGATAGAAAGGCAGATAAATAACAGAATTCAGAAGGAGAATTTCTTTAAAACATTTTTTAGGATTAAGGCAATCCCAACCCTGAGTTTATAAAAAGAAAGGCTTTGGATGATTATATTTCATCTATATATTTTTAATTTTTAAAATGTATTTATTGATTAGAAAGAGATAGATGATGCATAGATGATAGATATTGATGATAGAGATAGATACTATAGATAGATAGATGATAGATAGATGATGAGGGGGGACAGGGATGAAGTTGGGGAGAAGGAGAGCAAAGAGGAGAGGGAGAAAAGAGAAGGGAAAGGAAAGGAAAGGAAGAGAAAAAAAAACATCAATTTGTTGTTCTATTTACTCATGTCTTCACTGGTTGATTCTTATATGTGCCCACACCAGGACCAAATCTCAGCCTATTGGGATGCTTTTCTAACTAACTGAACTACCTGGCCAGGGGTATTTCATCTTTATTTTATAACAAAAGTTCAACAGCTTCAAAACAAAAGGCAAAGAGAAAATAATCACAAGCAGGTAGAAGAAAATATGCTTTCTAAAACTTCAAGGTATTTTCGTCAAGGTGTATTTTTACCCACATTACTGGTTGAGAAAAGAATATTTTACTCAATGTCAAAGTAATGGTTTAAACTATCGAAAGAGAAGAATTTAAAGATTATCCCCTCAGTTTAAGCTAGGTTCAGATAAAAAGCTCAGAATATATTTTTAAAGAATTAAAAAAAAAATAACCCTCAGTGTTTGTTTATTTAAAGATGCTTTATGGTAAGGATAAACTTACCAAAGAAAGCTTATCTGTAAGTTTCTAGATATTTTATGAGTTAAAAAATTTAGTATACTGAAATCCAAAGAGACATGAGATACCTACACAAATTGTTTTTAAAGACATTACGTGACTCTTACAAATCAACAAGCCCTGTCAGCAGCACCAAGATTTTATAATCACTGCATATCATTTTTAGGAACTTAAAACTTACATGCGTAAAATTTAGTATACACCTTATTAAGCCGAGGACAGGACTAGTTGGTTGAACTCTGCCAATTCCTTTGCAATTTGACATTTTAAAAATACCCACTTCTCCAGCATCCCACAGCATCTCTAGAAAATGAATACGAAGATCCATCCCTTTGGTTTCTCAAGATATTTCCTTAGAACGTTGGCACCCTGATACTGCCTATATGAATGTGCATCGGAGGGATTGTTAGGGTCATTATAAAGCAGGAAAGGACATGAGGCTAGGTGCAGCAAACCGCTTTCTTAGGCCACTTCCAGAGAGAGAGAGGAGGACGAGGCTGCGCTGAGGTTCCGCACACAGGAGAATCCCGGAACTAGCGCAATCCCCTGCTCCCAAGATCGGGTGGGAGTGAGGGGTGGAATGGGCAGGGTCTTCATATAAAGCAGGTCTGACATTTGCTCAACCGGCAAGAGCCGGGATCATAGGGACTCCGTTTCCAGAGGTTCTGCCGCTTTCTCGGAACTCCGAGAACCAACGCTAAGGGGCACCAGAGGCTTGGATTGCAGTGTCTGCCACCAGGTGGCCCGAAGGTCCGATGCTGCGGAAGTCCTGGGATACAGCAACGCATTACTCGGTGAGGCCTGGGGTCAAGGAAGCTTGGGATGCTCCAGGTCCGAGGAGGAATCCTTCGAGGTCAAGACGTGGGACTCCGAGCAGAACGCTAGGCCATGACCCCTGGTGTCCGAGGTGTTACTGTTTTGATAGTTTGATTGTTTCTAACTATACGAGACCGTTTCTAATATTTTACCTTTGAATATGAAATACGTCTCTGTAATATATACAGCGGCACGTGTAGCTTAGCTATACACCCCATTTATTTCCATATAAAGCACTAAACTCACTTGACAAAATAATTTAACACACTGGTTGTTTAGTTTGTTTAGGGATCCTGAGGCCCATCCAAAACCACCAGATGTTACCTTCTCTCTCCTCTAGCCAATTCATGTTTACTTCCCTACCAGCAGCCACCCCCCGCCCTCCCCAAACCTTTCATTTGAAGTCAATCATTACTTAGTTAAGAGCGCAACACCCGGACTCTCTCCACATTAGAAACCTGAAACCTACCGCAATTAGGGCTTTTTTTCCAGAGGCAAAGCGGGAAAAAGGGAGATGCTGAAGGAATTAGTTAGTATCCTCAGTCATGCATCCGCATTCTGACTTTTGTCAGTGCTAACAGAAAAAGCCAAAAGGTGGAGAAAGGGGACCAAAATGCGGGACCAAGGGCCGCAGCTCAAAAGGCTAGGCGGGGCCCCTGGGCACAGCCTCACCCCGCCCCACCGCGGCCCCCAGTGCGTCTTCTCCCTCCTCTTGCGCCCTGGCCGAGCCCGGTGCCAATGCGCCAGGATGGAGAGATCTCGGCGCGGGAGGAGATGACGCAAAAGCCAGCGCTCCCCCCAAGAAAGTGCTTCTCCAGGACGAAGATGGCGGCAACTTAGCCGGGGACTGAAAATGACTGTGGCTCTCGGGAGGCCCAGCCCAGGCGATTCGGCCCCGAGGTCCTGGGGAGGCGGCGTCAGCAGTCGGAGCCCGGCTGCGGAGGCGCCCGCGGGCAGACCTGCGACAGCGGCGGCAGCAGTTAGAACGCGGGGTGGGGGGTGGGGGGGAGGGAGATCTCTGCCGCCGGCGGCTGCCCAGGCTCGGGACTCAGGGAGAGACAGCGAGAAGTAGGAGCAGGAGGAGGAGGAGGAGAGAAAGGAGAAGGAAAAGGAGGAGGAAGAGGAGGAGAAGCGGAGGAGGAGGAGGAGAGGAACTGGGGAGGCGCACTGTCAGTGGGCATCTGAGACGCGGCATGCCCCTCGCTGGGAAGAGCGGGCTGTCCTCAACAGGGCCATGGGGACCAGTGCTCTGACAATGCCTGGGTGAGAGGAGCAGCGCCAGCCACCCCGTCACCTCCACCATCACCTCCTGCACTCAGCTCACCACCGGCCACCAGCCCCAGACACCTCCGACTGCCCCCCTTTCTCTCTCTTTCCCTCTCTCCCTCTCTCTCTACTATTGTTTCCTACTCCACAGAGGATGGGGCCGGCTGATGATTAGGTCGGAAGCAAGTCAGATCTTCCTCCAAAGCCTGGTAATATTTATGTAGGCAAAAAGAGAGAGGGAGAGAGAGAGAGAGAAGAGAGGGAGAGAGGGAGAGGGGGAGAGGGAGAGAAAGAGAGAGAGAAGAAACGGGAGGAGGGGATAAGGAAATTAAACCCTTTAAGTCAATGCATATTGTGGTGACACCGGCACACGAGCCCTCACGGTGGAGTCGGCCAGGGCTGTGCGTTCCCAAAATATGACCAGGGGTGCTTGGATGTGTCGGCAGTATGACGACGGCTTAAAAATCTGGTTGGCAGCACCCCGGGAGAACGAGAAACCGTTCATCGATTCAGAGAGGGCTCAGAAATGGCGACTGTCTCTGGCATCTCTCTTGTTTTTCACAGTCCTGCTCTCTGATCACTTGTGGTTCTGCGCCGAAGCCAAGCTGACCCGGACGCGGGACAAGGAGCAGCATCAGCATCAGCAGCAACAGCAGCAGCAGCAGCGGCAACAGCATCAGCGGCAGCGCCAGCAGCAGCAGCAACAGCAGCGGCAGCGGCAGCAGGAGCCCTCCTGGCCCGCGCTCCTGGCGAGCATGGGGGAGTCCTCGCCAGCCGCCCAGGCACACAGACTCCTCTCCGCCTCCTCGTCCCCCACTCTGCCCCCCTCCCCGGGAGACGGCGGCGGCGGCGGCGGCAAGGGCAACGGAGGAAAAAACAACCGGAGCAAGGCTCTTTTTCTAGGAAACTCTGCCAAACCCGGGTGGCGTCTGGAGACTTGTTACCCTCAGGGCGCCTCCTCGGGCCAGTGCTTTACGGTGGAGAGCGCGGAGGCAATGTGCGCCAGGAACTGGAGTCGGGGGGTGGCGGCGGCCGGGGGGGCGGAGCAGCAGGTGAGAGGGACGCATCCAACTACACTCTGGAACTTGTCGGATTTTTACCTTTCGTTTTGTAATTCCTATACACTTTGGGAGTTGTTCTCGGGGTTGTCAAGTCCCAACACTTTGAACTGTAGTCTGGATGTGGTGCTCAAGGAGGGCGGCGAGATGACCACTTGCAGGCAATGCATCGAAGCTTACCAAGACTACGACCACCACGCTCAGGAGAAGTACGAAGAGTTTGAGAGTGTGCTCCATAAATATTTACAATCGCAGGAGTACTCGGTGAAATCCTGTCCTGAGGATTGTAAGGTAGGAAGAAGAGTGGCTTTTTTTCCCCCTACCCTTCTTGAGCTTTTCCACTTATTTTGTTTGTTGGGGTGACCTCTAGAGTTTTAAAATAGTTTTGTTTGTTTGATTTTGGCTCTGGTTTTGTTACTTTAATCGTTATTGTGGTTGTAAAAGCTTGAGTTGGTGCTGGGGTTGGGAATACCTCTTGGATTACTGGCGAACAGGTACTTTCTTCTGGGAATCCTTGGAAGATCAAGGAACACCCTGGTCTTCTGAAATAAAAAAGCTAGGGCTTAACTCACCTCTTACAGATATGCAATTGATTCAAACTTACCTTAAAAAAAAAACACGTGGAATTTGAATGCAGCTTATTGGGAAGACAGTGATGAAACTGCATACTGATAATTCTAGCTAAAATCGGAAGAGTCAGAGACAGGTATGTGTGGCTTGGCTTATGGACTTGTACACATGAATGCATTTTGCCTGTTTTACAGGGATAGTTCTGGCTGTTTGGAAAGTCTGGAGGCCTACCTAAGCATATTTATCCACAATAAGTTTTCTGTTTTCTCTTAGACTTCTGAATAATTGTTGATCTGAGACTCAGTGTGAATGGAAAGTTTTAATTAAGTATCTGGTGATCAATGATCAGTGTTAGGTTTTATCACTTTATGTAATTAGCTTGAAGTTTCAAAATGTTCTCTAGAAGCACTAAATAGCAAATGCATGATGCTATGAATGAAAAAGGCAGCTGAGCCATTTAATAATCTGTATTAAGTTCAACCTCTTTCTGGTGAATATAATAATAGATGTAACCCTTGTTGACTGACAAAAAAAGTGTGCAAATCTCTTAAGAAATGGCCAAGGAAACCATGTCCTAGAAGTGTCACTCTCCGTGGTGCTGAAATAAGATTTGCTTAAGAGCTCTGAAGATACTGCAGTGACATTTTATTAGGGAAGAATGGTGACAGAAATCTCAGTCAGCCATAATGTTTTGTTCCAGGGGTAATTTACTAAACGGCACAATAAAATTGTACCACGTTTAAAAAGAAATAATATACTACTCTCTCTCTTTTCTTTCTTTTAACTACTCCCCCAACACTACGCAGGAACAGAAAAACTGTTCCTCTTTTGCTTCACTTACTTTGTACTGGGAAAGTGTAATCAAGGGCAGTATGCATAAAGAGGACATTGTGATACTTTGACAAGATAACTGGCCTAAGATATACCTATTTAAAAACAGCATAGTTCAAGCACTATATTTTATTTTGGATTTATTAGTTGTGCTTTTGACAATTAACCTAAACTCAAACTAAACTTGCTTTCCAGCATTCTTTAAGACCAGAAAAAGACCTTTGAAAAAAGTAATATCAAGTTTACAATATTAACTTAGAATTCTGCTTCACTGGATAAATGTATTTTAAACTTTTCTACAGCCTTTTCTCAACCATACCACTATCACTCATGCTTGGGGAGTAACTTCATTATTATCTTCAACCATTAAGAAACTTGTTCTTAATGGTAAAAGTTAATAATGAATAACTAGTGTATTTATTGCAGTTATTTGTTGTGACCAGATATATTGCATTGTAAAAATAAGGGAAGTAGTGTGTCTGCTAAATTTGCTACTCATAAAAATGTTACCAGTATTTCAGTGTATTATTTATGTTTAAAAGTAGTATCTTGTAATAATTTGAATTTGCCTGCTTTTCTGAATGAAATTCTCATAGAAATTTCTATTACTTTTTGTTTGCTTAAGTTCAGTACTTAAAATATATTTTGCATTGTAAATAGACTACAAGATATTTTCAAATAAGCATGTAAGTATATCTTTGTTCAAATATACAAATTTTAAATATAAGTAAATTTTAATTTTTCCCTTGACCTAAAATAATTCTCAACTTTATATTTGTCATCGTATCTGTAAGGTATGATGTAGGTGAAACTAATTTGTTATGTTATGAACTACTTCTGGATTGGGCTTTTATATAAAGTGGTAGTTGTTAACTGTTTACACAAAGTACATTATAAAAATCTTAACTCCTATTTAGGAACATTTCTTCTACATATTGAAAGGTATGCACAGCCATTCATCCATTAGAGTTTCTCATCACCTCAGTACATAATTTATTGCCTGTGATGATGCCCTGTAGCTATTTTCTTGGTTGTGTGATTTTTGTTCCCTTGTCAGTTTGAAACACTTTTTCCATAATGACTGTTTTCAATAATTAGTTACAAAATTTTTTAAAGATTTTATTTTTAGAGGGAGGGGAAGGGAGGGAAGGAGAGAGACATCAGTGTATGGTTGCCTTTCACCTGCTTTCAGCTATGGACTTGGCTGGAGACCTGGCTTGCAACCTGGTTTTGTTGCCCTGGCTGGGAATCGAACCAGTGTCCTCTGGGTTTGCAGGCAGGTGCCTTACCCACTATGCCACCAACCAGGGCATTAGTTTCAAATTTAATGCGCAATTGTTGCTAGTTGTTACTTACAAATTGGTTGGTTTGTTTCTTGTTTCAATATAGAATTTCCTTATGACAATACAAAAGCCACAAACACATCCACATAAGCATTATGTTACATGGCTTAAAATGCAACTTGTAGTCTCTTAAGAATGTGTTTGAGTTTCTTTCTAAATACTTTTACTTATTTCAAACATACCTATAATTATGAAATTGTGATTATCTTCAGAGATGGTACAGAATATAATTCTATGAAACATTTTCCATATTTTGAGATAGCCACAAAGTCCTAGGTTATGTTAAAAGCAAATGCATTGTATTTCTGAAATATATTCATGAAAGATCCAATTTAATAGTTTATAAACACAATTATAAAAATATCAATAAATAAATTTAGTTATATTAGTTATACATATTATTAAGTTTTATATTTTCAGATAAATATATTAATTTTTATCATGCTCATTATATTAAAATGATTAGTGCAGTTATTTCTAATCTTTAAAAGTTAGGATATATTATTACTTTCTAGTTTTATATTCTCCTCCATTAAAAAAAGGCACATTCCATATATGTATAAAACAAAATTGATCAAATTTAATTTTCAGTTAACTTGTTTTGAAGGGCTTTCGGACCTCTCACATTTAAGAAAGATTTCTCAATATCAATTTAATACAATTATAGAGCCTTGAGTCCATAGCAATTGAAGATCAAATGCTGCTTGGATTTATTTTAGTAAACATTTGTATTGCAACAAATAATAGACATCATTTGTACCCAATAATATATTTTTAAAAATTTTATTGTTGTATTACATCCATCTCCTTTTTCCTCTCCTCTGTCCTCCTCCCCACCCACCCATTTTCCCCAAGGTCAATCACACCTGTTGTCCATGTCCATGGTTCCTTCATACTAGGTTCTTGTCTAAACTGACCCCCTTCCTTGCCTCTTCCTCCCCCCTCCGCCTAAACCCCTTCCCCCTGACCACTGAAGGCCTATTCACTGTATTCATATATTTGGTTCTGTTTTGCTTATTGTTAGTTCCAAGAATATTTTTTAATATCGGGAAAAAAATCTGGATTAAATTTTAAGAAAGTAAATATATACATTTATCTGGGAAGCAATTTATGAAAAAAATAACATTCAAGTAGAAACATTTATGACAGTAGCCCTGGCTGGTAGCACAGTGGTTAAGGCGCCGGCCTGCGAACCCAAAGGTCAGGGGTTCGATTCCCCAGCCAGGGCACATAACCAGGTTGCAAGCCAGGTCTCCAGTCAGGTCTATGGCTGGAGGCAGGTGAAACGCAACTGTACGTTGGTGTCTCTCTCCCTCTCTGCCTGTCTCCCTTCCCCTCTTTCTAAAAATAATGAAATAAAATCTTAAAAAAAAAAAAAAAGAAAAATTTATGACAGTAATTCTTCACTGTAGTCTGCAGTGTTATTTAAAAATAATCTTTTTGATACATAAGATTGACAAATCTATCATAATCTTCAAGTTGCTTGGTAATATTTAAATATGCAGTATTCTATAAAGTTGCATATGTATATTATTAATATGCTTGATTATTTTACTTAAATATTTTCTCTTCAGTATGACCTCCTTTATCTTCTAAGCATACTGGTAAACTTTTGTTATTGATAGCTTTATGTACTTACTATACCTTAAATTATGCCAGACAATCAATAAAAGCAGGTTTGAGATCAGATTGTAACATAAATGTTATAGCATCTGTATTTCGGTTTTCTCAGAATAAATACTAATCTATATTCTCAAGAATACATGCATTTTCTTTTTTTTTTTTTATCTTTATAATATCCTGTTAAAGCAGATTCTGTTTCCTATTTTCATTTAACTGGCACTGGCCAAAGGATGCTCTACAAGTGTCAGGCATATATAATAACTGTGATACCTGAGACTTTCTGTATTGTTTGCAGGGACAACTAATAAAGATTAACTATTTTGAAAACATAGAATTTGGGCTACATAATGTACAATTTAAGCACTTCATAAGTTCTTAATTCATTTTGATGTCATGCACTCTAGATTCTTGAAAAATGTATTTTAAAATAAAATAAAATCTCTAACAATTTTTTTCATTTAAATATTGAATATAAGTTATTTTACTATTTGAGTGCAGTTGTTTATAGTATGACACTATCTAGGAATGTGGAATACATGTGGAAATAGATTTTTAAAGTATTTTACAATTTTATTATTTTTAAATTGTATTTTTTAGTTGAACTGCTTCTCTGTAAAGTCAAATAGTCTTTACCATGAAGATAATCATTTTAACTATTAATAAGGCCACTTATTGGCTAAAAACCCTTATCACAGCCATTTTTATGACCCAGGTTTTTGTTTTTCATATTTTTGTTTTATATCTGACCACTGATTTTATAATCTGTAATTTATTTTTATGGGAAAATGCCACAAAATTTTATCTTAATATTAGATTCCTATTATCTTATAGGATAAAAAATTAATATTTTTACTTTGGACTTGTAACTAGGTCAAATTAGTATCTAAGTAGAGTATAATCACAAAATTTTAATAATTGCCATTATACATGGATTTTAATCACTTTAATTGTGTGAGATCAGTGTCTGTATGTGCAAAATTAATTAAAATATGAAGGAAAGGAAATCAACAATGTTTTCAGTCTCATGCTCCCCCACATACAAATCATAACTCATTAAGATGGTTTTACATGTTAGATTATATATACAAGAACAAGTATACAGATAAGTACTTCAAATAAAATAACATTTTAGTTTGAATTACTTGATTTATTTCTTTAACTTCAATCCCTAATTTTTAAAAATCTTTATTTTCTATGTCGTCCTCACATTGACTAGGTACAAACGTCTTTGCTAGTGCAAAGATGTTTCTCCAATATCAGTAAATATTTATTCTAGATTGGTGAGCCTTGGGGTCACATTGGAATACCTTGGAGGTCTTTCCAGGGTACTGGAGGTAAATGCCTCCAGTCCCACAAGATTCTGATTTTATTAATCTGGCTTGTGTCATGAACTTGAGATCTTCCATTTTCCCTGGTGATGTGTAGCCAAGGTTGAGAAACATTGTTCTGGTTGACATTGACAACTAATGTGGTAAGACCTTTTAGCTCCTATGCCTTAGTAATATGTAATAACCTGTTTTGTTAAACTCGTGCAAATGAAACACAAACAAATATTTATTTAGTTGGTAAAGGCAGTAAGACAGAGCTATAGGTCAGGGGAGCAAATATGTAGTGTATGCTCTGAGGAAATAAATGAGAAGTGAATTAATTGGATGAAAGGGTTAGGACTGTTCCATAAGAAAATATGATGAGAAGGAGGTGTATGCACAAATGACCAGAACTTTAAATGTTTAATGATAGGCCAGTTGACTGTCAATAACTTGTTTTTAAGTCATCACATGGTGTTCAATAATGGGCTGAGCACATAAGTGAAGAAATTAAGTGATTTTTTTGTGAAGACTGATGAACTATTTGATCAGAGAAGTCTCAGCCTTATTATTTTTGTCTCAAATTTTAGCTTATATAAATAGCTGAAATTTTTTTCAAAAGTGTATGGTTGGTTTTAAGAATAAACTTTGTTAGCTTTTATAGTGTTTTCCATGAGTCAGATCTATTCTTTCTTCATCTATTCACTTCGGTAAACATAGGAAATTATGATTTTTTTCACTTCCTTTTTATTGTAGTAAACCTAGGAAATTACGAATTCTTTTTCACTTTCTTTTCATTGTAATGATAAGTTGTCTTTTTGTTTTTACTTATTTCTATAATACTGGAATAAATAGTATAACATTTACATAGTTTTTTTTTTTTTCCCCAAAGATTTTATTTCATCATTTTTAGAAAGAGGGGAAGGCAGAGAGGCAGAGAGGGAGAGAGACATCAACGTATGGTTGCTTTTCACCTGCCTCCAGCCACAGACCTGACTGGAGACCTGGTTTGCAAAGTTTGCAACCTTGTTATGTGCCCTGGCTGGGGAATCGAACCTGCGACCTTTGGGTTTGCAGGCCGGCACCTTGTCCACTGTGCTACCAGCCAGGGCACATAGTTTTTTGAAGACAGCAAACTGCTAAGTAGTCGCAGCTTAATTAGGGAATTAGTTTTAAAATTACCTTATTGCACTCTTTTGAAGTGATTGTAATATCAGTCATATTTTATTTTTTAACATTTTAGATTACAAGATGCTGTGAAACACTACATCTAAGTTTTATATAATAATAAATTCAGTATGATTACAACCAAAATAGTGAAATTTAGTCATAAAATTTTCCAGTATTCTGATTCTTTAATACTGGAAGTAAGACATGGTTAATATTTGCCTTTCTTTGTTAATGAATAGATAATGATTTGTACTATGTATTGTACTGGAATACATAAAAATTAATTATTGAGTGTGTAAAGTGTCATCTACCTTTGCAGTCTTTTTCTGCATTCAGTCATTTATAAACAAATGTAGTGGAAGATACCACAGATGATAAGGAAAATCCTGCAAAAAAAATAGAAATTTATTATCTCTTTAAATACTGTTATTGAATCTTAGCAGTTACAGTAGGATAGCGGGACATGTGCAATGGGTGTGCAGTAATCATGTCTATGAAAATGCATGGAGATTATGTTTGTCAGCTTTTCCATGCTGCACAAAAAGAAAAGTGGGCTCTAGTCAAAACTGTAACTCTTCACTCTTTTTCTTCTGTTTACTTTCTTGATGTCATCTGGCTATGTCCTCTCCTGGCACATGAAAGCTGCATTTTTAGGGGTTGTATTCCATGAGAAATGTAAAGATCAGAAATCCACTTCCATAAAAAATGATCAGTCTCTATCTTATTGAACTATTACTGACTTAGTTTATTTGAAAAGAAAACTGAACTAAGATATAAATGGATGATCATGACAATGTATTAGCTCTTGCAGAAAATGATTTGAATCACTCAGAAACATAAGTATTAGAGTAAGCTTCAATAGTAGATAACAAGCGGTAGCACCTATTAAAAGTCAGAAACTAGTCTAATTTATTTTTTCTTGATGTTATCTCTGTGAGGTTTCATCACAGATTTTTATAGAGGAATAAAGTGAAGACATACAGTTAACTATTCCAAGGTCAAATTGCTAGGTAGAGTTAAAGATCAAGTACATTTTATTGCTTGTATTTTGTTTCTCTTTCATTATGAATATTACAAACATACCAAAATTGAAGAGCTTAATAAACTTACATATACCTGTTACATAGATTTAAAAACTGTTAAAAATCTTGACCTTATTTTTCTTTCAAATTTGTCATTTAAAACATTTTACAGAAGATAAAGCAAGCTAAGATGACAGAAATTTAGGAACCCTGGACACCTGGGATGGATGGCTAGAAATTCCTGGTGCATCATTTCAAAGGCTTAGGATGGAGGTATGAAAATGAATAAATCAGCAGATTACTTAGGTTTAGAGTTGAGTAGATAAAATGATATGTGTAAGTGGGAGGAAGTAAATTTAGGAAATCTGTGATAGTTCTTATACTGAATTCATATGTTAAATAAGATACATTCACTTTTTGTTTATTATTTTTAATTAGTATCAAATTTTTACCTTATTGTATTAAAAGATGTTTGAGTTCATAAGTTGAGAATTGTTTCTGTATTACCTAATATCTATAACACTTGGAAATCTTAATTTGTATCTAATTTCATTAGCTTCCTATAGGCCCTGTCTTTAAATATAGTTACACTGCAGGGTCAAGCTTCAACACATGGTTTGGGGCAGGTGATACAATTCCCTTTTCAACACTAACTAAGGTTTGTGTCAACAGTTATAGGGAATACCTCTGGGAAGATGTTAGTGCTCAATTGTGAAGGATCATGTATCCCATTCGAAGACCTTTGAATTTTATTCCCTGTATGATAAAATATCAGAGAGGGATTTTAACCAAGGAATAACCTGGGATGATTTGTTTGTCTCAAACGTTAGCTCCAGCAGCAATGTAATAAGAGGTTGGAACAGGGTAAATTTATGCCAGGGAGGCCAATTCAGAATAGGCTGTCTTCCTTAGGAATAATATGATGACTCTGAATCACCAGTCTCTAACAGAACTTTCTGTGGTGACAGAAATGTTTTATAGTTCACCCTGTTCAATATAGCAGTGACTAACAACGTGTGGCAGTTGAACACTTGAAATGTAGTTAGAGTGAGCTAAGAACTGAATTTTAAATTATATTTAATTTAAATTTTATTTATTTATTTTTCTTTTTTTAATATATTTTATTTATTTTGCTATTACAGTTGTCCCAATTTTCCCCCCTTTCCCCCCTCCACCCAGTACCCCATTCCCTCCAGTAATGCCCTCCTTAGTTCATGTCCATGAGTCATGCATACAAGTTCTTTGGCTTCCCCATTTCCTTTGTTCTTCTTAACAACCCCATGCCTATTCTGTAACTACTAACATGTACTTTTTTTTTTTTTTCATCCCTTTCACATCCAGACAATTCACCATTTAATTTTAATTAGGTAAAATTAAAGTGGCAACTGGCTAGTGGCTACCACATTGGACAGAAACTTTTAAATGACTGTAGGGGCTATGAAAGTGAAGAATAAAAAAAAAAAAAAGATTCAGAGACTTCTGAGTTCAAATTTACAAATTGCTATGTAGAAGAAGGATATGATTCAAGCTTTATAAAAGGTGAATCATCAACAAATCAACAAACAAAAAGTGTTGGTGAGGATGTGGGGAAAAGGGAACCCTGATGCACTGTTGGTGGGAATGTAGGCTGGTGCAGCCACTATGGAAAACAGTATGGAGTTTCCTTAAAAAACTAAAAATGGAATTGCCTTTTGATCCAGCAATTCCACTACTAGGACTATACCTGAAGAACCCTGAAACACCAATTCAGTAGAACCTATGTACCCCTATGTTCATAGCAGTGCTATTTACAATAGCAAAGTGCTGGAAACAGCCTAAGGTTCCCATCAGTGGGTGATTGGATCAAAAAACTTTGGTACATTTACACAATGGAATACTATACAGTAGAAAGAAAGAAGGAACTCCCAACCTTTGCAACAACATGGATGGAACTAGAAAATGTTATGCTTAGTGAAATAAGCCAGTCAGTGAAAGATAAATACCATAAGATCTCACCCATTTCTGGACAATAATGAACAAAACAAACAAATAATCAAAACAGAACCAGATATATTAATATAATGAATAGATCTCCAGTAGGCAGAGGGGTGGGTGTAGGTGGGAGGGGAGAAGAGAAGGCAAAGAAGGGGAGCAGTTTAGTTAAGAAACTAGTATGGAAGAACCATGGACATGGACAACAAGTGGGATTGACTTTGGTAAGGAGTGGGTGGGTCAGGAAGGGCACAGAGGGAAGGAAAAAGGGGATGGATATAATAAAACAATAAATTAAATTAAAAAAAGGTGAGACTGTGGATGTTAATAGCATTTAATGAGATAGAATACATAAGAGGAATAACAAGTTGGGATTGAGATTGATTAAAGAAGCAAGGAGTTCATTTCTGGAGATAATGGTATCAGGACATGTCCATTAGATATTAGGAAATGTCACCTAAGAAGGGAGTTTCAGTGTGAAGTTTACACATTAGTTTGATTCAGAAAGCTTTGGGCAGAGATTAGATGATTTAACAAAAACAGTGTAAATGGAGAGAATTCACAAACATGAATCCTAAGAAAGAATAACGCTTAGGGGTTTGGGCAGAAAAGGTACCAAAAAAGGATTGAGAAGAAGGAATGAGAATGACAGTAAGAATGATAGTAAGGGAGAGGAAGAAGGTGAGGGAAAGGGTGTACAGGATGATGCTTCAACCAGTTGAGCAACTAGGCTAGGTCAGGGCAGGACTCGTTACTATATTTAGGAACATGTTCCTCAGGGATTCAATTGCATAGTTAGAGAACTCACTGAATTAAAAAATATGGTTATTTTTATAAGTTATCTTTTAAAAGTTTATATGTTTGTTAGTAGGTTTAAAAAGTAGGGAGTAATTTTAACTGTAATAAAGAATTATAGTTAAAAGAACAGCTGAGGATAGATTGGGTTCAACTCCCAGCAAGACTCATCATTTATTAGGTATATGACACTGTCCAAGATACTTAAAACAGGGATCTAGTATCCCTTTTACAGGATGGTTAAGGGAGAGAAATTGAGATATCCATGCATATAAAAGTACCTAAGTTAGGGCTTGATGCTGCGCAATAAATGGTAGCGATTCATTAAAACCCACAGTGAAAAACCCATGGGAAACATCAGTAAAATTAATATAGTCTTCACTTGAGTTTTATAAATTTTCTTGTAAATAACACTCATTTACAAGAAAGTTATAAGCAAACTTTGCATTTTACATGGTAAAATATTTTGCTTACATCTACATTCATCAATTTCTCTAAATTATTAAACAATGCTTGAAAAAAATGGAAAACAAAAGTTCAGCTGGAGTGAAAATGGTTTATTTCTGAAGCTTGAATTTTTTCTCTCTTAGTTCAGATTAAAATGAGCATATGCTGGGTTTTAAACTGAGAGGATACTTCTAGATTACTCTGAATTGGCTTGAGCACTTTTGTTCATAAACCTCTCTCAGAGATGGTCTTCCGTATCCTGGAAACTAATGGGTAAAATAATTGTGGAAAGTTGTATGTTATACAGATTGCTAGGTATTGCAAAATCATGTGCTCCAAATTCCATATTAACAGGTGGAGCCCTTTGTTCTATATTCTAGCTCTTTGA
This sequence comes from Noctilio leporinus, assembly GCA_004026585.1. Taxonomy (NCBI): domain Eukaryota; kingdom Metazoa; phylum Chordata; class Mammalia; order Chiroptera; family Noctilionidae; genus Noctilio; species Noctilio leporinus. The sequence continues at coordinate 189,315 of PVIW01001902.1, read as the reverse complement.
TTTGTATTTTGTTTTGTTTTCCCTGTTATTTTCTGCTCCACCCCACCTTTACCCACTATGCTATACTTAGTATTTTTATTGATTGGTGAGAGAGAGGAAGTAAGGTCAAAGCTTACCTTGGCATCAAATTAAAGTTAGCAGACAAGGCAACATGGCAAGTGCCATGATATAGAAATCTGAGTTGGGCGGAATGAAAGACTGTAAGCTGTACTCTATGCATGGGAATGTGATTACCCTGAGAAACGAAGACACAGTGTTCTTTAACTTAATACAAATTTGTATGTGGAATTAGACTTTTACTATTCAGTACATCCTCTGGCTCTAGGGGTAAGAATGGGGCCCTGTATAGGTGTTTTAGAAATATTCTATATACAGGAAAGTGTTCTAGTAAAAATTACAGTGGAAATGGTTGCTGGAGGAAATCAAAGCCCATTGCTATAGACATGTACAAATGGGTAGGGAGCTACCTGTCATGACTCTAAAGCACATCTTACCTATGTGTTCATGTTGACCAGGTGATTTTAAATATTCCATTCAATGTCCTTCATCATGGGATGAGGCACCCAGAAATAACTCTGCATTGTAAAATGCTAATTATTTCTAATTCTATCAAAGAAAAAGTTTCATTACACAGAAAATGGATATATTTTATTAGCCTAACATCTTGCTCTTAGTAATAGTACTTTGATTTTAAAAAGGAAAGTCTTGACAACTTTATTTTTAATTATGTTTTATTGATTATGCTATTACAGTTATGCTAATTTTTCCCCATTTGTTCCACCTCCACCCAGCACCACTCAATTCCCAAAGGCAATTCCTACATCATTGTTCATGTTTATATACATGGGTCATGCATATAAATTATTTTGCTACTTCATTTCCTATACTGTACTTTACATCGCCATAGCTATCCTGTAACTACCTGTTACAGGATACTACCTGTACTTCTGATTTCCCTTACCTTTTCACCCATTTCCCCACACCTACTTCCCATCTGCCAACCATCAAAATGTTCTTCATATTCATGATTCTGTCTCTGTTCTTCTTGTTTGCTTATTTGTTTTTTAGATTCAATTGCTGATAGATATGTATTTATTGTCATTTTATTGTTCCTAGTTTGGGTCTTCTTTTTCTTAAATAAGTCCCTTTAATATTTCATATAATAATGGTTTGGTGATGATGAACTCCTTTAGTTTTTTCTTGTCTGGGAAGCTCTTTATCTGCTCTTTGATTCTAAATGATATCTTTGTTGGGCAAAGCAATTTGGCCATAGGTCCCTGCTTTTCATTATTTTGAATATGTCTTACTAATCCTTTCTAGCCTGCAGAGTTTCTTTTGAGAAATCAGCTAACAGTCTTATGAGGATGCTCCTGTAAGTAACTAACTGCTTTTCTCTTGCTGCTTTTAAGATTCTCTTTCATCTTTGACCTTTGCTATTTTAATTATGATCTATCTTGAAATTGGCCTCCTTGCATCCATCTTGTTTGGGACTCTCTGTGTTTCCTTGACTTGCATGTGTATTTCTTCCACCTAATTAGGCAAGTTTTCTTTCATTATCTTTTCAGATAGACTTCCAGTTTCTCTTCTTCTGTCACCCCTATGATGCAAATGTTGGAGTGCTTGATGTTGTCCCAGGGCTGTTTACACTATCCTTGTTTTTTTAATTCTTTTTTCTTATTATTCTGATTGGCTGTTTTCTGCTTTCTCATTTCCAAATAATTGATTTGATTATGGGCTTCATCCACTCTATTGTTGTTTCCCTATAAATTGTTTTTTATTTCAATTAGTGTGTCCTTCACGTAGAGGTTCCCATGTAAAGCCAAGCTGTGAATCTAGGCTGGCTGCTGCTAGTGCTGGGCTGGGGCCTCTTAGCAAGAGGCTGGGGCCTCACAGAGGTCAATTGTTGCTTGTTTGGGAGGATTTGGGAAGTTGTGAAGCATGAGCCTAGAGCAGCTATTCATATGGAAATGTTACTGTTAACAGTTGGGTAGGCCTGTAAGTTGGGTAGGACAGAATCTCAGGGGATCTCCAAGGTGGGCCAAATAATGTTAGCTAAGTTAATGGAGTCTGAGATGTGGCACCTGTTTGCTAGCTCCATGGCTCTGCTGAGGGGAGAGTTTAGAAAAGGGACAATGGCCTCTGCCCAGCTTTATGTCTGGGAGGAAATTATCCTGCAACTCTTACCTTGATGCCAGACACTTCAGTTCCTCCCTGTGTGCCACTGGTGCATTTCAAGCTGCTGCCCTGGTGCTGGAGCTGAGAGGGAGTGAGTCTGAGTAAATCTGTTGTGTGAGTTCTTTAAGAGAAGCTGCTTGGGACTCCAGAAGGTTCTTCCACTGACTGAATCCTGCTGGTTTTTGCAGCCAGAGGTTATGGGGACTTACCTTCCTGGCACTGGAATCCAGGGCTTGAGGGTTTGGTGTAGGGCTGGGACTACGTACTCCTGAGATATTCCTCCCAAATATTTATCCACCACACGTGGGTGTGGAACCAGCCTGTTCTGTGTCTCCACCCCTCCTACCAGTATGGATCAACATGATTTCTTTAATTCTATAGTTGTCAGACTTTTATTCAACTTGATTTCTGATGGTTCTGAGTGATATTGGCTCTGTGGTTTAGTTGTAATTTTGAGGTGGTTGTGTTTATCTCTGCTGCTATCTTGACCAGAAATCTATCTTGACAACTTTAACTTTAAATTATTTCTCTGATGTCTATTCAGAGAAATTTTGAAAGAAAAAGAATCAATCAACTAAATATGCTAACCTTGAAGATAGATAGGAACTGCCTAATTTATAATAAAAATTTTCTTACTGCTAATATTAAAAAAAATAGACAGTGTTTTCGTCTGATCACCAGCACATCAATCACTATTATAAAATCTCAAATAATTCTTTTGAGCAAAGTAGGACTCAACAATGTGGTCATACTGGGAACTTAAAGAGGCTTGTCACCTTTTTCCATTGATTTCACAGCACTTCTTTAACATACATTAATTCATCCCCACATCCAGTTCTATGGGGATATTATCACTGTATAAAATCTCTCACTCTCATACCCAATTATTTCATTTTTTCAATAAGGAAATCCTATATTGATAACTTAGCATTCTTTTGTTTCTCACAACAATCCACTATTATAGGAAAAATTAGCTGTTTTCAACAAATGGTGTGACTAAGGCTTAGAGAACTTAAGAAATGTGTTGCAGTTCTCACAAGTAAGTGTGGCATAACCAGAATTTAAACCTAGTAATATCTGGTTCTCAGTCTTCTGGGTTTGACTTCACTATTATAATATACTGTCCACTGTGTCACAAATCATTGTTTAGGTCTAATGTTTTTAGTTTGCTTTGTTATTAAGAGAAAAAATGTGGGTGAATGACAGCAAAAGTTAATAGAATATGAAGTTCTTTGGTGCACAAAATAGAATATAACTTCATCCAAATTGTTTTTCCTGTTGCAGCATCTTGTACTAGGGAATGAATTTTGGCCTATAAGTCAGATAAGTCTAGCTTTAAAAAGATTTTCCACTAATTTTTGTAAAATGGGGATACTTCTGTCCAGGTCAGGGTGTCCTCCAGGGAAGGAACAGGGCAGGCATGTAATAAAGTTTAATAAAGTTTAGCTGGCAAGTAGTGTTCCTCTTAGCTCAAGCTGCTCTGAGAAGAGATAGTCACTTTACAGCGCATGGTAGCAACATTGCACTATCTCTACTGTTTAGAAACTGGGCTAGTAGAAAACATTGTCGAGCTTGTTCTCCTGTTGTAATAATTGGTTTTGAATCAAAGCTGTCCTTGTCCAGATCAAATACCTGACAGGGATTTTCAACTTAGTTTCCATTAAGACATTTCAAAAGGCACTGTTGACATGTTTACCCTCAGGAATCACAATGATTCTAGATAAAAGCTGTGCAAAGAGAAACAAATTTTTCTTTGAAAGATTAGTCTTCATCTTAAACCACTTGAAAATAAGATTTCCTTCTCCCACAGTGAAAATTGGACTGGTTGTTATGGGCCACTAACAAAGGAGTTGTGGGACACCTGGATTTTCTGAGGCAATGGCTTCATTACAGAGTCCAGTTGAAATAGTGGGGGAAAAATACCATATGGAAATGCAAATGATCTTGCTGAAAGTGGAGCCTATTTCTGATTTGCTTTGTAGATAATTGGTGAATTTGAACAAGTTTTATGTATATTCTACTTGTCTCATGAAAATTTTAAATATATACTGAAATTTTAGAAATAATTTCTGTAAAAAATCCTTTCATATTATTTTAATTTAGAATTTTTAAACTTCTATTTTTATTCAATTTCAGTAAACATTCAAGTAAAGAAAAAGGGATTTAAATCTAAGTGAATACAGTTCTTGTCAGCATTGTTTGGCTTTATTGATGAATATAGATTATTTGGTTTTTCAATTGTCATTACTGTCAGCTGCATAGCTATGTACTTGAGTTCTCCATTAAACTAATTGACTTTTTAACATTATTAAAATAATTGATCCAATCTTTAGGTTGTTTTTCATTATTCCTTAGAAATAGACCAAACATGTACAGGGTGGTGCAAATGCAGGTTTACAATTGTGAGTATGCAAAACACAGAAGTTATTCTTGTATTATTATTATTTATTAATTATATTATTTTACATACAAACAAATGTAAATCTACTTTTGTCTCAACATTTATATACATTTTACCTACAAGGGTTGAAGAAGCTATTTATTTATCTATCATCTATCTATCTATTTATTTTTGGAAAGGTAATCATACTAAAAAAGTACTTAAGCTTTTTTTTTTTAATATTTTATTTATTATTTGCAGTGAGAAGGGAAGGGAGAGAAGCAGAGAGGGAGAGAGGCATCAATGTATGGTTGCCTTTCACCTGCCTCCAGCTACAGACCTGGCTGGAGACCTGGCTTGCAACCTGACTGGGAATCGAACCAGTGACCTATGGGTTTGCAGACTGGCGCTTATCCACTGAGCCACCAGCCAGGGCTGTACTTAAACTGTAAAAAATTTGTTTACTTAGTTTTTGACAAATAAATTTCTTGTTTCCAAATAACTTCTGCTGTGCAGCTTGGTCCCTCAAGGAGCTATCTCTAACCAGCAGTTCTGAGATCTGGGATACAAAGGATTCCCGTAGAACTGTGGTGGATAGGTAGAAACTGCACTAACCTCCTCCCAGGTCCAAATAACTTGGAAATCTGAGAAAAGTTAATAAATCCATTGATACACTAATATTTTTAAGTCTCAATATTTAAAAAAAATCTTCACTCCAGGATATGTTTATTGATTTTAGAGAGAGTGGAAGGGAGAGAGAAAAAGGGGGAGACAGAAACCTTAACGTGAGAGAGAAACATTGATTGGTTGCTTCCTGTATTTGTCCTGACGGGGGATTGAATCTGCAACCCACATATGTGCCCTGGCTAGGAACTGAACTGGCAATTTTTTGGTGCATGGACAATGCCCAATCAACTGAGCCACCTGGCCAGGGTTGTTTCAACTTTTAAGTTTTACATTTTATATAAGATATTATGAAATCAAACATTTTCATAATAAATATCTAAATTGTTTTCTTAAATGTTTGAAAATTATTTTTTGATGTTCTTCAATTATTTCGTAGCAGTAGAGGCATTTAAGAAGGCCTAATGCAAGAGTAATTCTTACTATTCACAAAATGGGGTCAGGCTTTGCCCTAGTGACACTGTCCAGACTAGCAGTATCACAAATGTGCTGGCCAGAGAGTTAGTTCAATATCATTGGATGTTAGTGCTGTCTATCAGACTCCATTTTGGCTGTGTCCACATAAGAACAGAAAGTTAATACCAATAAATAACTCTAATTGAGACAAATACAAATTTGTGAAGAATTGAATTAACTTTCTTGGCTAATAATCTTTGTCTGAAATGATGTTCACTTCTCCAGGATCACTTTAATAGAGAGATGTTTAATATTCTCACAGTATTCACTTTAAACAGATAAATGTAGAAGCTAAGCAGTGCAAATTTGCATCTCTTTAACAATTTGATTACATAATAATACTAAAATAATTCAGTGAAAGGCAATATGCAGCAATTAACGATGTCCTTTTGTTGCCACCCCAAGATTGGAGTTGATGAATTGTAGAAAAGTTAACTTATGGTAGATATGGTTTAGGAGAAAATAATATTTTCATTCAAATATATTAATTTATTTTAATAACTTGATAGTTGAAATTCTTGGTAAAAGATGAAATAGCTCAATTGATGCTGCAAATAGAGCATGGAAAACACAATCATATTTGAGAGTTCCCATTTCCTACCTTTGATTGATTATAACAATTTACTCTTATCTATGTTGTATCCATTCTGGGCTATTTTGTATGTCCTTGGGCCTATTCTTATTTTACTGTTTTTTTAATATCATGACAAAATATGATGAATTTAGTGTGGCAAATTATCAGAGAATTTCCTACAAGGCTATCCAGCAAATTTCCTCTGATTTCTCCAGGTAATGGCTAAGGGCCACTCTCCAGGATTGCCATTGTTTGTTGTGAAATTGTTACGGAATGAAAGTGGGATTTAGCTCCCTAGCCTTGAACGCAGGCATAGGACAAAGGTTTGTTGAAAAGGAAAAGGTCTTTATAGAGATGTTTCACAATTCTTGGGGAATGAGTGATTTCCCCCATCTTTAGGCCAATCTTATATAGATGAAACCTAGCCACACCCAGAACCAGAAACAGTGTCCAGAAAGTCTCTTCCATCCTTATGTGTAGCCAGAGGCTGCTCAGCAGAGGGCTCTCTGGCTTCTGTTTCCCTCTCTGGAGATGGCCGAATGGGGCTGGTGCCACAGCCACCAAGTTGCAGCTTCCTACTCCACTGGTGTGGGCAGGGCTGCTGTCAACTGCTGCAGCTGGTAGTGCCACAGCTCTCTCTGTGGGGCCTGGTGCCTGAAGCTGCCCCATCTGTCAGGTGGTGAGTGCTCACATCTCCTTATCTGAGGTTGGGTCCCAGAGAAAGGTCAAGGCTCTGCCTTCTCCTCCATTTAAATCTCTTGGCTCAAATTTCCATGCACTCTAGGAGCTTCCAGCTCCCTTAACCAATCCTATCTCTTTTCCTAGGCTGGACTGGCAGGTCTGGACCTCCCCCTGCCACCATGTTAACCTTTCTTTATACATGCCCCTGTGACCCCTGGTTTCCTCTTCAATCAGAAAAGGGAAGGAAATTGGAGGGTTTTTCTCTTTGTCCATCAGCTGTAGCCTTGAGCATACCCCACACAATGAATCCCTACCGGTATCTCTACCAGGGAGAGGAAATAAGAAAGACATCACACACAGCTGCTAGCTTAGTGGCTGGCCATGTGTACCGATGCTGCCCTGGACTGCTCACCCAAGGAATGCAACCTCTCCCGCGCCACCTCAGGGTCCCTCTCTTCGTCCCAGCAATCTGGCGAGATCTCCCTGTGTTAGAATGAGCCTTGAACCAGAGGGACCAAAGAAGTATGAGCACTGAAGAGAGTTCATGCAGTTTCTCAGAATGTTCACGGTGAGTATTTGCAAAGGATATGATTATTGTAGTCCAGATGCACTAAAGGATGCTGCATAAAGAACATTTGAATAACTTAATTTATAATAATTTCCTCTGGGAATGTTTTTTCATGCATTTTATGTACTATATAGGATAAACAGATATTATAGGGACAAATGAATATTTAAAAAACTAGATCTTTAGTGGGAACTGTTCTTGAATAATTGGAACACTATTATTATATGACAATAGTGATTTAGTCAGTAAGTTATAAAATATCTGATCCACAGTGCACCTAATTAAAAAAGAAAAAAATAATTAGACATTTCATCATGTTTGGCTCATATGTGGACATGAAAAATAAGTAAAAATTTTATGTATGAACAGGATGATTATTAAAGTAAGGGGAGAAAAGAATATGAGGGAAAACCTAGTAGAATATTTGTTTATTTTTGTCAAGATGCATGTTAATGAGAATAAGATTTTAAAAACATGTGAATATCTTAATCCAAAAGATGTTGTGTTCATAATTTGTTATTAAACAATCTCAGTTACAAATTTTCCTTTTCAAATTGTCCTGCTTTCAACCTGTAAGTAAAAATTAAGTTTTACTCAGAGCCATGGAATCAAGACAGCACTGTAGTTTCAACCTGAAGTTGTTTGCTTTACCTTGTTTTTGAAAAGTTCATTGTTTCCCTTTTAAAATACAGTAGGCTCTGAATCAAATCATTACAAAATACCAATTTTATAAAACACATGGTGGTTGGTATCTTTGTTGCTGAACATCAGAGCTTTTTATATTGAAATATAAACATAGTATTTTATTCACACATGCTCTTTATGGGCAATTATGGCTACAAAAAGTAATAAACAGCCATATAATTATGCCATAGCTTGCAGCAGGGAAGTGTGTTTTCTTAATCTGGCTACTTAAAGAAAGGAATAACTATTCATCATTGAACCATTCCAGATAAGCATTTTTTTAAGCCAATGTAATTTTCCAAATTTAGAATAGAAAAATATATCACTTTGGTTCTTCCGATTAGCTCATGAATTTTAAACTGGAAAGCTAACAACTTTGCTATGTTGTGGACCAATAACTAGAAGAGATTGAGACAAATTTCCACTTAATAGAAAAAAAGCAAAAAAAAAAACTATTTGACATCATAATAGAAATTTTTTTATTAATCCAACCATTGGAAAAAAAATAGATACATTCTTTCTTTACTGTAAGATCCTATTCTGATAATGTCTAACTTAACCAATTCACATGATTCTAGACAAAATGGTTGTTATTTTAAACTACATTTTGGGGTGTTTGTTATGTAGCAATAGTTAACAAGGATAGTGTTCAGCAATAATTTATAGGATGGTCCTCCTTTATGTGAGAGGTTCCATTGAATAAAATTGATGGAAATTAAAATTTAAGAGACCTATGTAGTTTCATCTATTTTATTAAATTCTTTTCCCTCTCTGCTTAGTAATGTTGGTAAATAGATTCTTGAAGCTGTTATTATCACATTTCTTCTGTCAATTAATTTAATTCATTTATCAGCAGATATTCATATATTGACTCCTATGCACAATTCATCATCTGAGGAATTATGAGATATGTGATGTTAAGATATATTACCTATGAACAGGTTGTATACAGTGTAACTGAAAAGATAGTTTGAAGCTGCATATAAACAGTGCCATGGAGAGATGTGGTACACTGCTGTGGGAATTAAGAAGAGGCAATTTTCTTCCTTTATTTATTTATTTATCTTTTTATAAGAAAAACACCAGTGTATAGTTACCTCTCACATGCTCCCAACTGAGGACCAGTTCACAACCCAGGCAGGTATCCTGACTGGGAATTGAACTGGTGACCCTTTGATGCACAAGTCTGAGGTCAGTCCTCTGAGCCACACCAGCCAGGGCTCTTACTTCTTTCATTGACTTATCCCACTGTGTTCCACTGTGTGCACAGATGTGGGAAATAAGATGGAAAATAATATAAATGTTCAAACAATTAAAGCATCAAGATATATATCAGCTGGAATTTTTAGGGGAAAAGTAATTTTAAGGCTACTTTAGCTGGGATATTCAGTTGAAATCCTCATATTTTGAATTTTATTTTAAATTAAGAAACCAGAATGAACTAGTGCTCTTGACATTAAATCTTCCCTGGTTTGTGGCTCAGTGGATAGGCCCCAGCCTGTGAACCCAATGGTTGCTGGTTTGATTCCTAACCAAGGCACATAACCAGGTTGCCAGCCAGGTCTGTAGCTGGAGACAGGTGAAAGGCAACCATACATTGATGTTTTTCTCCCTCTCTGCCTCTCTCTCTTCCCCTCTTTCTGGAAATAATAAATACAATGTTAAAAAAATTGAATCTTTTACTCTTAGTGGGATAATATTATATATGACTTGTTTTTGAAGTTGAGATAGAGGTGAAGCAGCTTGAGTTTATTTTTTCTTGCTTTGCAAAGAAAAGCTTAGAAATTCCATTGTATTAATTATCTATTGCTGTGTAAAAGGACATTACAAACTTCAAGTAGATTTAAAGCAATGCAGGGTAATTATCTCATAATATCTGTGGGACAGAAGTCTGGTTGTGGCTTTGATATGTTCTTAGCAAGGTTATAGTTTAGGTGTGTGTCAGACTGAAACTGAGCCCTATAGGGAAAAATAAGATTCTAAGATTACCTGATTGTTGGTGGAATTTGTGACTTGCAGATGGTGGAACTCAGGACCACAGATACTTAGTGCCCCTTGGCTGGATAATGTCTTTGCCTTTGCAGTGTGGTCCTCTCTGGTGTATCTCACAACCTGGCATCTTGCTCCTTTAAAGCCAGCAAGAAGGAAAGTTTCTCAGCAAGATGTCATCATGAAAATGACATCCCTTTCCTTTGCTCTATTCTGTTTCTTTGGAAACAAGTCCTGACTACTCTCAAGGGAAGAAGATTATATGTGAAGACCAGAAAAGGAAATATTGGGGTCACCATATAGACTGTTTACATGCCCATTACTTTTAAAGGTCTCTTAAAGACATTATTGTTTAGATAATCAGAGATAATTTCACATATTTTTAATTATGTCAGACAAGATATATATTTATTTTTGTTTTCTTATCACTAAGTCCAGAGATATTTGATTAATACTTAACTATATGCATAGAAAGGTATCAAAATTATTAAATACAAATGTGTTTTACTATGAGAACATAGCTAAGTAAAATTTTTATTAGGCATTATTCTGTATGGGGAAAATAGGATTTTTACTAAACAAATTGAAAAGGGCCATTTTAAAGTCTTCTTATTTCTTTCAAAATTATTTTTGTATGAAATTAAGTTCTAGAGTTTACCTGGAAATATATTTTTTAATTCAACAATTTACTGTATGGAATAATAAATGTTACATAATTGCTTTAGACAAATACATACAGTCTGTTTCCTGAAATGTATTTTAGGGTAAATTAATGAATCTTTAGAACCTGTAGTTTCTAAGTGGTGACTTATAATTCTTATAATAAGATTAACTTATTTAGACTGATGCAGTAATCACATTTGCCTATTTAGTCATCCATATGTAATCTCATTTGTCTGGAATGCTGCCCATAATGTTAACTTCAGATTAAAGGTTTCAGCAATGGGATTTGAAATAAACATGAAGGCACTTTAGGGCAACTGCCTTTATAAGCAGAGATTTGGAAACTCTTTTCAACGGTTGTAAGGTTTCTAGATTTTTTTTTTTTTCATCAATTCCAAAATACCACATATTCTTTTAGGAGCTTTGCCTTTTGTCTTTAGCCTTCTTTATTAAATCACTTGCTTCATATTGAGAAGGGAAACTCAGTTTGGAGATAGTGGCCTAATTTATGGATTCATACTCATTGAGGAACTGACTTGGTTTTGTATAGAGAAGTAGTAGATTATATTGGTGTGTTGGGCAAACAGGGTAAGACTAAGGTCTGTCCACCTCAATTTCCACCTATTTTTTGCCACCAGGTAATTCTGTTCCACAGCTCCAACTGAACCTTCTATTTGTTTAAAGAAGTAGAAATAGATCATAGCAAATATATCATTACTAGTTGAAAAGTGATTTCAAGCATATTCTACTTAATAGCATCATCTTGGCATTTAAAGGAGAAAATGAAATTAACAATCCCTCATCTCGATTTGGGTTATGCCAAAGTGATTAAAAAATAACCTAGTACAAAATTAAGAATTAAAAGAAAGTCTCTGAATTTTTTTTTTTTTTTTTTTTTTTTGCTGTGAATGGAATCATCTTCCGGGACATCTGAACTGAACATTAAGCTATGTGCCTGTTTTAATTTTTTTCCTATGCATAATTAGTGGCTTAGAATTAATGTGCTATGTAAAATTAACTCCAGGACTCATTATTTCCTTACTGTACACTTATAACATAATTTTTCACTAAATATTTGTTAAATAGATAATATTCACTTAGAGAAAATCTATTTTTAACTTCATAAACATAAAAAAATATTAAGTCGGGTAGCCTGATCTGCTTTGACTCCCAGAAACACTATACTCTTGAGGAAATCAGGCACAACTCAGCTGTGGTCTTTTTTTGCGTAGTTTTAGATGACCTTATGCCGGATCACAATGGGAAAATCTTATTTGAACTAGGGAAAAAGAAGTTAAATAAACCCATCTCTTCATTTCAAACTATACTCATTTCATTGTCAAACTATCAGTAGTTATTAGATTTTTTTCAAATCAAAGCACCATTCATGTAATTACTGTATTATGATTAACTTTATTAAATGTCTGAAGGTATTTAATGATTTATAATAAATGAAAAGAAGTATGAAGAACTATTCTGCAGTGAGAAATGCTGAATAATGAATGCAGTTAGAGTTATTGTTGAATTTTCTTTTAATAAGATTGAATCCAGAGACAAAACATTTTGTTCCTTAAAACCCCATTGAAGTATATTTTAAGAATGACCTACATAGTAATTAATTTTCATATTCTCACTAACATTCTGAAAAAAAATGGCACAATGTCTTGGCATTCAGTTTAAATTCATGCTTCTTATTATCAGTTTTCTTGTCATTTCACAAGATTTTCTAAAATAGTTATTGATTTTTTAATCTATAATATATTTAAATCTATATTTATGACAAGTTACAACTTGTTACTTAACACCTTATACTATATGCAGTCATAAATATTAGTATCTAACAGATGTTTTATATTTAATTTTAAACATTAAACAAAAGAGATTGGTATATCAGGAATATAAGAAGCAACAAGTGAAAGCATGAAAGAGACATAGTCTTCCTATGGCAATTGGTCGATACTTACTGTCTTCTTAAATTTGGTTGTGCTTATTGGTTGTCTACTGCAAATATACTTATTTACTTGAAGTTATATAAATTATGTCTTTCATAAATCCATCCAGTTTACTGTTGGTGAGAAGTTACCTTTCATAAAACCTGTTTATAAGTTCATCCAGTGCCTTTGAGTGTTAAGTCACATATTCAAGGATATAATTTTTTACCTGCCTCACTAGACAGTTTGTATTTAACTCATGATCTATCAAAAATTAATAAAATGAACAAAGAGAAACATGCACACAATAATGAAGAAAGTAAATTTAATATGCTCTAAGATCCATAGGTCAGAACTATTTTAAAAGTTACTGAGTTTTACTTTTCAACTTTAGCCTTCTGGCATTTAATCCATTTAAAAACATTCAACACCTTTTAAAAAAAGATTTTTAATTTTTTATTCTATTACAGTTCCATTTTCCCCCCTTTGCCTTCCTCCACACATCCCATCCCCCACTCCCACAGTCAGTTTCCATGCCACAGTTGTCCATGTCCATGAGCCATTCATGTGTGTTCTTTGACTTGCCTGTTCCCCTTCTTTCCACCGTTATCCCCTGGCCCCCTCCCTTCTAGTCATTGTCAGTCTGTTACATGTTTCCATGCCTGTAGTTCTATTTTGTTTGTTAGTTTATTTTGTTCAGTTAGCCCATGGGATGGACAGTAAACCATTTTTTTGCATGATGTTATTTAAGAAATTTATCTTTCTTATTAAATTTATGAGTTTTTCTCTTCACTATTTGAAATGTTAATTGTTAGAATAATTTTGGAATATCTCAATGTCAGAAGCCTCATTTGATTAAATAGTTTAATTTATACAATTTTTCAGGTCTTATTGAGTTGTTTGCATAAAACAACTCAATGAAGACTCTCTCCAGTGGTCAAAATTTGTATTGAGAGATTGATTGTTCATTTGTCCTGATGATAATTTAGAAAACCGTACTGTGTCTTATATTTTTCTATTTTTAACTTAGGTCTTCCTACAATAGTTTGGATTATTTTAGGCTCATTGAACATAATGTGCTTGATTTTCAATGTAGAAATTCAATAGATAGTGAATCATGGATATGATAACATATTGGGCCAGACCATGATGTCTGGTAAGATCTTTTGACTTGGACTTATATCAAAGTAGCTTTCACTCCTAGCAATAAAAGACAAGCAATGTGAAAATATAAATAGGTTGTCAAGACAATTGATTTCTTGCATGCCTTCTCTAGATATATGGAGAAACATCCACCTGTGGGCTTGCTACCTTCTCCACCTTTAGGCACACCTAACTTCTAGATAGGTAGGATAATATGGATAATATGGGAATTAAAGTGTAATTTATATAAGATAGATAGCTCCTGTCCTTACCTACCCTGTGTTTTGACCTAAGATATTTTTATTCCCACCCATTCTAAACTTTCCATGAGCAGTCCTGGCCACCACTTACTGCTAGCTAATATAGTTTTAATTTCATGTATTGAAGAGATTTCTAATACAATTCAAAGTGATAATAGGAGAAAAGAAGTGTGAAAACCATTGAATGTGGCTCAGAATAACACTTACAAGTATATAGTATATGGGCAATTTTTTAGGCATTTAAAAATATTAAGTAGAAGTTGAAAAAATATCAAAGCTTTCATTTTTGATCAAATTTCAGAGTTTAAGTAATTTCAAAATACTGCTACTTTTATAAACTTAAAGTATTATTATATTTTTACCTTAATACAAAATACTCTTTCAAAAGCTCCATGAAAGAAATCAAGATCTGTTTAGTTACAGTGAGATTACCTTGTTGTTTCTTTTGCAGAGGCAATTACAGGTGCTTAATCATATTTTAATAAGGTTGTTCAAGAGCAGCTTTGCTCAACAGAATTTTCTATGATAATAGATATGTTTGATATCTTTGCCATCAGCTACATGTGTCAAATGAGCGCTTGAAATATGACTAGTAAAATGGAATAACTAAATATTTGGTTTTATCTAAATTTAATTAGTTTACAATTTAATTTATATATACACATGTGGCAGTGTCTAACATTGACCAGCACAATTCTAGAGAATAGAAGTGATTTTATAAATATCTGTTTACTGAAGGGCTTTTTATATCTCCATAGATGTCTCAGGGCAACTTGTCTATACCCTGTACTTAGTTCATTATCAATAAGTGAAGAGTAATTAAAATCCATTTGTGTACAAGCTCTTACTAATCATTTTTAACCATCTGAATGTCAGAATATATAACCTTCAATAAGAAGCTCTCAGATGATTGTCAGTTCTTTAATAAGGTAGAATAAATTTGTGCCAATCATTTTAAGATCATATTATAAGATTTATAGTTCTGTGATTGTGCTATACATCATGAATAGGAAGACTTGGACCATCACAAAGGTAAGCTTTGAGGCGCTCCTGTTGTTTAACAGTATCTTCTTTGGTAGAGAAATAACAGATCATAGGGATGATTCAGTAGCACCGGAGCTTCATAGTCAGATTATTTACATTCAAACTTTGTCTCAACAATTTTATTTTTTAATTATAGTTTACATACAGTATTATTATATTCTAGTTTAAAGTGTATAACATAATGATCAATCATATACCTTACAAAGTGTTCTGTGATATTGTAATACCCATTTGACACCATACATAGTTATTACAATATTGTTAACTATATTTTTATGCTGTATCTACATGCCTATGACCACTTTGTACCTGCCAGTTTATTCTTCTTAATCTCTTAACCTTTTCTTTTTTTTTTTATAAAGATTTAATTTATTATTTTCAGAGAGAGGGGAAAAGAGAGAGGCAGAGAGGGAGAGAAACATCAATGTATGGTTGCCTTTCATCTGCCTCCAGCTACAGACCTGGCTGGAGACCTGGCTTGCAACCTAGTTATGTGCCCTGGCTGGGGAACTGAACCACCATCATCTTTTTTTATGCAGTTCCTCAAACCCCTGCTTCTGGCAATCATTGACCTGTTCTTTGTGTCTTAGAGTCTGTTTTAATTTTGTTTTTTCATTTATTATGTTCTTTAGATTCTACATATAAATGAAATCATATGGTATTTGAATTTCTCTGACTGACCTATTTTACTTAGCATAATAACCTCTAGGTCCTTCCATGCTGTCAAAATGATAAGACTTCTTTTTTTGTGGCCAGGGAATATTCCATTGCATGTATATGCCATCACATTTTTATACATTCATCTATTGATGGACACTTGGGTTGGTTCCATATCTTGGCTACTATAAATAACTCTGCAATGATTCCCAACCAGGGCACACATAACCAGGTTGCAAGCCAGGTCTCCAGACAGGTCTGTAGCTGGAGGCAGGTGAAAGGCAGCCATACACTGATGTTTCCCTCTCTCTCTTCCTCTCTCCCTTCCCCTCTCTTTAAAAATTAATAAAATAAAATATTAAAAACAATAACTCTGGAATGAACATAGAGGTGTATGTATTCTTTCAAATTGGTGTTTTAGATTTCTTAAGACATATAATACTCAGAAGTGGAATTGCTGTGTCACAAAGCAGTTCCATAAAATTTTTGAGGACTCTCCATACTGTTTTTCATAGTTGCTTCATGAGTTTGCATTCTTAATGGTGCACAAGAGTTCCATTTTATCCTTATCCCCACCTATCCTCATATGTGGATTTACTGATGATAGCCATTTTGACAAATATGAGGTGTTATCTCATTGTAGTTTTAATTTGTATTTATCTGATGATTAGTAATGTTGAGCATCTTTTCATGTGTCTGTTGGAGAATTTGTCTTTTTTGGAGAATTTTTTATTTAGTTCTACTAATTTTTTTAATTGGATTTTTTTGTTTTGATATTCATTTATATGAGTTGTTTATAAATTTTGGATATTAAGCCCTTATCAGATATATTACTAGCAAATATCCTCTCCTATTCAGTATATTGTCTTTTCATTTTGTTGATGGTTCTTTTGTTCATTTAGCTTGGCTGTGCAAAAACTCGTTAGTTTGCTGTGGTTTCATTTATTTATTTTTAATTTTGTTTCCCTTGCCTGAGGAAGAATATTGGAAAATATATTACTAAGACATATATTAGATATTTTATTGCCATTGTTTTCTTATAAAAGTTTTATGATTTTGAGTCTTACATTAAGTGTTCAATCTGTTTGATTTTATTCTTGTATATGGTTTCACTTCTTTGCATGTGTACATCCAATTTTCTCAACAACACTTATTGAATATTATTGTTTTTACTCCACTGTATATTCTCGCCTCCCCTGTTATCTGGGCTCTCCTGTGGATCTATATGTCCATTTTATGACAATATTATGCTGTCCTGATGGGTGTGGCCATGTAGTATAGTTTGATATTATGTTTCTATAATTTTGAAATGCTATAACCACTTACCATTTACTTTTCTGACACAGTTTCTTCACTTGTAATAAGGAGTAATTATAGCATCTAACTCTTTTGTTATAAAGATTAAATAAATCTATATTAGTAAAGCACTTAGAATTGTGTCAGGCACTATATATATTTTTAGTGGAACTATTTCTTAGATAAAATACACTTGGCATGTAAAACAAAGCAGTTAGTCATCAATTACCATTGACTCTGGTAAATGTTATTAGTTAAATGTATTTCTACTACCTAGGCAAGAAAGTACCAGCAACCTGGATAAAATGCACATGTCCAAGAATATCTGGATGATGCTTTTATTGAAGAGAATGCACAAAAGCTGATAAGGGTATGTCAGGGGGTGTCCTAGTGATCCTAAGTTAAAAAGTGGGTACAGATATCACAATAGCAGATGTCTTTTTCCCAGGGACTTGCCAAGATTATATTAAATTGCCAACAAATTTTCCCAAAGAATATTCTGGGGAGTGACTAATTACATAGGAGATTAAGAAATGTTAAAAGATAAAGGATTTTGTGCTCAAGTGTGTTTGAGAATTGCTAGCTTTAAACAAATGTTAATTATATTTTATGGCAATACTACTCAGATTTTTCATATATCACTTTGCTTAGTGAATCTCCAACTTGTTTACTTATGAAACTTTTTAAGAGACAATATAAGGGACTTATATCCAGTAAAATTTAACATACTGTAAAATATTTCAAACAACACTAGAGAATTTAATCAAATACTTTTATTTGTTGGTAAATGTACAAGTACCTACCTTTAATCTTTATATATAATATACTTTTAATATATATATATTAAAAAGGTAGAATTTTTGCATCATAATAATTGTCACCACTAAATACTTTTTATTCTTTTTTTATTGAATTTTTTGGGTTGACACTGGTTAACAAAATTATATCGGTTTAAGATGCACAATTCTACAACACATCACTGTATTGTGAGCTCACCACCCCAAGTCAAGTCTTCATCCATTACTATTTATGCCCCCATAAATAGTACTTTCACCTTTCCCACACATTCACCTCACTGTTGTTTGTATCCATTTGTTTCTTTGCTGTTTTTTGCTCAATCCTTTACCCCTCCTCCCCACAGCTGTCAGCCTGTTCTCTATCTATGAGTCTGTCACTATTTTGCTTGTTAGTTCATTTATTAATTAGAGTCCACATATGAGTGAAACCATATGGTACTTATGTTTCTCTGGCTGGCTTATTTCACTTAGCATAATGTTTTCCAGGTCCACCTATACTGTCTCAAAGGGTAAGATCACCTTCTTTTTTATGACTGAGTAGTATTTATTGTGTAAATGTACCATAGTCTTTTTATCCTCTCATTTACTGATGGGCACTAAGGCTGCCTCCAAATTTTTTAAAATTTAATTTTATTGTTGTTGTATTACACCCATACCCTTTTTACTCCCCTCTCTTCCCTTCCCCACCCACCCACTCGCCCACAAAGTCAATCCCAGTTGTTGACCATGTCCATCATCCTTCTATACTAGGTTCTTGTCTAAATGGCTCCCCTTCTTTGCCTCTTCCTCTCCCTGCTTCCAAATTTTAACTGATGTAAATAATGCTACAATGTACACAGGGGTGCATATATTTCGTTGAATTAGTGTTTTGGGTTTCTTCAGATATATACTCAGAATGAATTTCAAAAATGGAATATACGAAATATTTAAAGGAGACACACTGTTTCTTTGTGACCATACATAAGTAATTTGATCTTTCTTAGTTGTTTTTCTTACCTGAAACTAGGCTTATCTCATTTCCACACAAGTAAATGATGAACTAGATCATATTTGTTATGTTATCAATCTGATATCTATGAGTATATGAACCTAGGATCATGTCTAATGATATATTAGGTATTGTAAAGAAAAAAATGTTTATCCTTTGTCTTACCTTATTACATATAATCAAATTGGCTAAAATGTTTCAAAATGGGATAAAAATTTATCAAAATTAACATGTATATATGAAAATAATATATTTCACCAAGTTACAGATAAGATTTTATAAATATAAGTAGAGAAGCATGTATTTGCATTTTAACATAAAACCATTTGTTAATGCATTTTAGATTTGACTTATTAATTTTTAGAGAGAGGGTAAGGGAGAGAGAAATACAGAGAAAGAAACATTAACATGTGACAAAAATAGGAGGAGAGAAACAACAATTAGTTACCTCTCATATGTGACCTAATTGGGAATCAAATCAGGGACCTTTCTCTGCAAGATGATGCCCAACCAACTGAGCTACACCAGAAAGGGCTGTTCATTACTATTTTACCTACATGTTTTATCTACCTGTTGTGTTTTAAAATGTAAGAAATTTAAGTATAGAATAACATTTATACATATGTTTTGTGAAAAGCATTCTTTTGCAAGAATATTTGAAATTTCAGCATGCTGGAAATGTTATAAAAAGTAAAACAAGCATGCAATTGACTTTTTTCCCTAGAACTTATTCAAACAATATGCTTTCCCTATGTGAGTGTAAAAGTAGTCTTTGTGAAATGCAGTGTGTAAAACAAAACAAAGGAAAACCATGTTAAACAAAAAATACAAACTTTTTTTTTTCTAGTTTGGGATTAAAAAAAAGAAAGAGGAGCAGCTTAGACAAGAACCTAGTATAAAGGAACCATGGACATGGACAACAGAGGGGATTGACTTTGGGGGGAATGGGTGGGTGGGGAGGGGGACAGAGGGGAGCAAAAAGGGGATGGATGTAATACAACAACAATAAAATAAAAAAAATTAAAAATTAAAAAAAAAAGAAAAAAATATTGAACAGACTGCAGGTTGTCTTTTGGATCTCTGGTTTGTATGGGCAATAAAAACCCTGAGTCATTTTCATAGAGAACAACCAAGAACTAGTAAAAGGGACATCTATGACCTCTAATGCTTTTATAGCTCTTTTGAGTGCTGAGGACTTCCCATTTATTTTCCCCTCAAGCATTTTATTGGCTTTTTCTTCATTTAATGAAAACACTCCCAAACAGTGCATTCTAATGGCATCAACAGTGCTAAATGGTGGTCTTTGACCAGCTCTTTCCCCCTTTGAGGTGATTCTTGGAAGGCTGATAAAGCCAGGGCTTTTGCTACAGGGCAAGCTCCTTTGACAGTGGTTTTGGCAGGAATGGATGGAGACATTCTCAGATTACTAGATCCTTCATTGAATTGTAAAGCCTTAAGTGCTGTTCACATTTTCTTATTTGAAACATGCTTAAGTATAGTTGCATAATTTAACAGATATTTATTGAGTACCTTCAATGTGAAAAATATAGGGGGAAGTAATTTTATTTATGTTTGTAGAATCCATGGATGAATAAATGCACTGATGACCACCTGCCCCCAGAGAATGTACAATTTAATGGGAAAACCATAATTGCTTAAAACTATTTGTATTCCAAACCATGATGCTGTGAGTTATTAGGAAAAGATCAAGTTCAACCAGAAGGATTAGGAGAGATTTTATTTAGGAAATGTTTTCTTTTTAATTGAAATATATGGTTGAGTAGGATCTTGAACTACAGAGAAATAGTTGTTCTCCCTTTTTACATTTTTAAAATATATTTTATTGATTACACTATTACAGTTTTCCCAATTTTTTCCTCTTTGCTCCCCTCTGCACCATATTCCCATTCCCTCCAGCAACTGTGGTCCCCCCACCCCAATTTATGTCCATGGGTCATACATATAACTTCTCTGGCTTCTCTAGTTCCTATACTATTCTTAACATGCCCCAGTCTGTTTTGTACCTGCCAATTATGTTCCTTCATCCCTGCACCTTTTCACCCATTTTCCCCCTTCCCCTTCCCAACTCATATTCCTATAAATGATCTCTATATTTATGATTCTATTCTTGTTCTGGTTGTTTGCTTTGTTTGTTTTTATTTTAGATTCAGTTGTTGATCATTGCGAATTTGTTGCCATTTTAACGCTCATAGTTTTAATCTTCTTTTAAGCCCCTTTAACATTTCATGTAATAAGGCTTAGTGACAATGAACTCCTTTAGCTTTACCTTGTCTGGGAAACACTTCATATACCCTTTCATTCTAAATGATAGCTTTACTGGATGGAATGATCTTGGTTTTAGGTCCTTACTTTTTATCACTTTGAATAACTTCTCCCAGTCCCTTCTTGCGTGCAAAGTTGCTTTTGAGAAATCCACTGATAGTCTTATGGGAACTTCTTCATAATAACTCTCTGCTTCTCTCCTGCTGCTTTTAAGATTCTGAATTTATCTTTAATCTGTGGCATTTTAATTATGATATATCTTAGTGTATCCTATTTGTGTGCTTTCTGGACTTATATATCTATTCCCTTAACCAAATTAGGGAAGTTTCATTTCATTATTTTTTCAAATAAGTTTTCAATTTCTTCCTCTTCCTCTTCTTCTTCTGGCATCCCTATGATTTGGATGTTGGTGCATTTGGAGATGTCCCAGAAGCACCTTATACTAGCCTCATTTTTTGAAGTTCTTTTTCTTCTTGCTGTTCTGGTTGAATGCTTATTTCTTTCTTATGTTCCAAATCATTGATTTAAATCCCAGCTTCATCCCTTCTACTGTGGTTCCCTATAAATTTTTCTTTATTTCACTTAGCGTAACCTTCATTTCTTCCTGGGTCTTTTTTATTTTGTTCCCATATTCAAAAAGTTCTTTGATCATTCTGATCACCAATGCTTTGAAATCTGCTTTTGATATCTCTGTTTTGTTGAGTACTTTTTTCTGGGGTTTTGTTCTTTTTTTTTCATTTGGGTTATATTTCTTTGTCTCCTCAATTTGACAGCCTTCCTGTGTTTGTTTCTGTGTATTAGGTAGAGCTGCTTTGACTCCCTGTCTTAGTAGTATGGCTTATTATAAGAAAGGCACCTGTAAATTGTGTGGGATAGAGCCAGGGCAGCCCATCTCACTGTGTTGGGCTCTGTGTTGGGGGAGGGCTCTGAGAGGGCCAGTGCTACTGGCTGACTTCTGCAGGTTTGTCCAGCACTTGCCCTGTGTGTGCTGGCGCCCTTCCAGCTGTTGACCTGCTGCTGAATCCCAGAATTTGTGGGTTTGTGTATGGTTTAAGTTTGTGCAGGCTCTTTAAACAGAGTCTTCTGAAATTATGGCATTTTCTTCCATTGACCCAGCTCCACTGGTGTTTACAGCTGGCTGTTGTGAGTACTTAGTGGCACTGGAATCCTGGACCCTGCAGTCTGGGCCTGAGATCACTCACTCCCAAGGTATCCCTCATTTTTATCCACCACATGTGAATGTGGGTGCACCCCTTCCACTGCTGCTGCCTCTCCACAGCATACCATATCTCAGCCCTCTCTGTCCATCTCCACATGCCTGCCCCTCCTATCCATCTGGATGAATGGGGCTTTTTTTAATCCTTGATTGTTGGACTTCCATACAGCTCTATTTTCTGACCATTCTGGGTGTTATTTGTTTTGAGGTCTAGTTGTAATTCTTCCTGTGGTTGTGCAAAGAGACAAAGTGTTTATACCCATGGCTCCATCTTGACTGGAAGTCCTCATTCTCTCTTTACTGTTTTCTAATAAAACTCTTTTATCCTAATCTCAGTTGTGGTTCTATGAGGCCATGTGACCAAGTACTAGCCAACCAAATACATGCAAAAGTTCACTGTTATCCTTGAGCGGGGCAACGTTAAAGGGAATTGGCAATTTTTTACCTGATATCTCTCTATTTGCTTCCTGGATTGCAAATGTGATGTTCACCACCTCCACCAGGCATCTTAAATCTTCATGAAAGAAGTCTGTTATCCTAAGGATAGTGCAGTTTAACCAGGGGGCCTGATGAGTATTTAGAGCCACTAAACCAATGTGGACTACCTGGTGCCAAACTTTCTCCTTTTCAAGGTCAGACAGAAAGTACCAGTTTGAAACCACTATTACTTGAGATTTTACTGTTACGTATAACATGGTGAATAAGTGATTGAAAAACAGTGACTTTGCTAAAGAGGTTTGTAATTTGTGAGTCATTTATTTGTGTTTTTGTATATTAAAGTGAGGGGAATACAGGTTGAATGCAAATTAAATACTATATACTGTACCACTTCACCACTTTAAATTATGCACAAAATAGTCTCAAAGTTACATACACATAAGGCATTAAAAATAATAGGCTTTCATCATCTTTATTTTCTGTATTTATTCTTTGTCTTTCAAGAATCCTCATCTAAAATATAATATTTAAGAGATAGTTTTGTGTAAACATGCACATATTTTTCCACTATGGACCCAGCGTTGGATTTCCAATTCCCAGCTCTGCTTTCTAGTTGAGTGACTGTAGGATAATTTCTTAAATTTTCCTTTTGTTTTCTCACAGGAAAGGCTGGGAATAGTAGCCCTTACCTTAGAGAGTGAATTGAGTTAATATTTGGAAATTGCTTGTATGGTACTAGGCACCAATAAACATCATCAAATGATCAGCATCATTTATAGCGGAGATTCATTCATGATAAGCTTGAGTTTAGACTTTATTCATTTATAAAATAGCAAACACTTTAAATTGGAAGTGGAAACATGTTAGATAGAGAAACTGAGATTTTTAGCTAGATTAAAGAGTTTATAGTCTGGAAGATGGATTGAAATAATGATAAAGTAGAGGTGCTAGATTACTGTGTAAATAACAATTAAGCTTTTACATAAGGTGACTAGAATAAAAACAGTAAGATTGTTTTTATCTTCCTGGCATAAGGATTGTTCAAAGCACTAAACTAGTTAAGCCAACTAACATCAACGTTTTACTCACAGTCACATTACAAATCAGACATTTTAATTCCATGGTGATTATTAACTTATTTTGGGTTGGTGGAGAGGGTAATTATGAATCCTTGCTTGTTGGAAGGGCAAGAAACAGTATCAAACACAGAACTAGAATCTAAATTCTGCAGCCAAAGATGAAACAACTGCAGATTTGTGTGGGGAACTGCTGTGACCTCTCTCTTGCTCTCTTTCTCTTTTTTACTTTGTAAAAATATGTTTATTGATTTTAGAGAATGAAGAAGGAAGGGAGAGAGAGAGAGGAAGAGAGAGAGTGAGAGGGAGAGGGAGAGGGAGAGGGAGAAGAAGAGGGAGAGAGAGAGAGAGAGACAGAGAGAGAGACAGAGACACTGATGTGACAGAGTATGAGAAATATTGATCAGTTGCCTTCTATATGCATCCAGGCCAGGGATCAAACCCTCAACCTAGGTATATACCTGACTGAGGATGGATCTTGCGATCTTTTGGTGTACCAGATGACACTCCAACCAACTGAGCCACACTGACAGGGCTGCTGTGCTGTCTTTCTGTTTTTCTCTAAGTTTAATTCTTCACTTGCTAGACCATAACAATTACTCACTAATAAAATTAAATAGAAGAGAATTTGTTTTCATATATGACTTCCATATTATGCCTTTCATATGTTATAAAACATCCCAAACTCTTTACAGATGAGTTTTACCCTCCCACCTGCTCAGAAATAATTGAAATTACTTACAGCATGTATTTTTTTCGTCTAAGTGAGATCACAAGGATGGAAGTGTTTTTGGCAAGAATTTAAATGATAGCCTGAATAAATATGATTTCTAAAACAATTTTTTACACTGTTTTTGTCTTCATTGTTTTTGCTAAGATCTCTTTAATCTATGATATAGACTAGATGTATATTCATGCAAGCATGCTTCCCATAAATTAATTTTTATGTACAATGCAATTTGAAATGTTTTTAAGAAATGTGTCCCCCAAGTCTCCTTTGAATAGGAGAAACAAAATTATTTCCAAATGTAGGACACTATGTAAGGTATAAGCAATTACAAAAAAAAAAAAAAACAAAAAAGAAAAGAAACCCCACACATGTAGTGGAATGAAAAGGAAAAATGAAAACATTCAAACAAAACAAAACAAAACAAAACAAAACAAAACCATTTATTGCTTTAGGAAAAAGTACTTTCTTAAAATGCAGATTTTGATTTGTTATGGGGTAGGGTCTGAGATAGTGCTTCTAACAAGCTCCCAGGTGATTCTGATTGATGCTGATGGCTGTACTCAGTAATAAGGATCTATGGCTTGATGGCATGACTCATTAGTAGATGTGAGAAATGGTCAAAGACAAGCTCTTTAGAACTCCACTCTCTTCTAAGTGGTTCTTATGCTCAACTTCCAGCATTTGGAAGTTCAGTCTAAACAGAAGTCACAGCTACACCCACTCAAATTTGGAGCACCTAACATGAACACCAAACCACAGCACATTTCTGAAGAATTGTGTGTCTAATATGAGTTTCTGGATTTATGTTTTTGAATAATCTGGGTAATCTGGGTGTCTCCCTTGTAAATTACTTGTGACTGCTTTTTTTCACAGGGGAACCTCAGTGAAATTATCTTTGAAGTTTCAGGCTCTTTTTTTTTCAGAAAAAACTGGGAAAGTTTCATTCACATTTATCATCCTCATCAAATGCCTTTTTTGAAACCAGGGGGACATTGTATCTGGTAAGTGAAAGCATATATTTTGCTGACTTCTGGCAAAGTCTGTGCAGCTGGTGGGCATTCAGGGCCTGGAATCCTCAGATTGCTTCAGGTCATATATGCCACTTAAGCTTTGATATCTCTCTGCACTCTCAGCATCTTCACGCTAATTTCAGGACCCATTCTATGCAATATCCTCTCTGCTTACAGAACTCACACACGAACCTCTCTGGTAGATACCTGAAGAAACTTGTGAGGTCCATTTGACAGTGGGAGGGAAAGGCCCTTTATTGCTACCTACAATTATCATGGCACCAACATACTTCATTCAGTATATCATAACTGGCAATTTTGAGAGTGTGTCTACTGCTTTTCTTTTTACTCTCTCTCAGTCCCAGCCCTACCAGACCCCCATGCTTATACCTGGTAGATGCTCTTTGAGAGTGATGAGTTTATAAAATGGGTTGTGAATAACATCTCCCAATATTAGTAATGTTTACAAAGCTTTTCACATAAATTGTCTCAACAATAAAAGTAGGGCAATTTACCTGGGATTACTTGGCTAGTGGAGATTTAAAGGAATTCTGAAGCCAGGTCAGGACTTCCATTGCTAGAAAAATGCAGCAAAATACACTTCAAAAATAAAGTAATATTTAAGACAGAATATTAAAGAATCCTGATTTTCATATTTTTATCATATGTTGCTACTATTTTTCTAATTAAAGCCATAATATTTTAAAATTTGAAAATATTTCATTTCCTAAGCCAGTGGACTAATCTGTTTCTCAGAAATTTCTCATTTTTCAAAAATTTAATCTTTATTGTAATTGTTCCCATTACCATTTAGTCTCTTTACATCTCTCCCTCTAGCAATCACCACACTGTCATCCAAGGTGTCCTTGTTGTTATATTTAACGAGAAGATAACACTATAAATGTTAATGTTCAACTATCCTTCAAGGTATAGAATACTCTTCTAAGTGCTTCTTGTATTAAACATATATTCATAAATATATGTTTTATTAAACATAATTCAAGATAGTTTTGCAAACAAAATGTTGTCCAAAATTTGCATAAAATTACACCCGTGTTGTGCTTAAAGTCAGGAAGGCTCTGTGTGTCACTTTCTGTATTTGAGTTTTTTGTTGTGATGATTAAAATAAGAGTGTGAAGCACACAGTTTGGTGTAGAGTAAGCATGGGTGAATGCTAGCTCTTTTAATGAATATTGTCATATTTTATGTCATATATTATTTATTTACTTTAAAGATGTCATTAATAGCAAGCTGAGTTCTCAGTCACTGGTTGGCCTATTGAGCTTGTTCTTGCTTGAATAGGCTAATTGTATAGTTTTGCACCTTCCATTACTTCGAAATCAGTGTCACAAAAGACTCAGTGACAACAGTTTGTGAATCCTTCATCCTTAGGACAGACTCAGCAGTGGGAAGGGACAATCCCAGAGTCAGAGTTTATTGTTCCTGTTTCCAGGGGAATGAATGGGTGATAAATGGCCCTTTTCTTTATGGTTGATTCTGCGCACTTCTTTCAGCTTTCACAGTGCAGAAAGTTAGGAGGAGAAAAGTGAAGTCTCTCTGTCTCTCTACTGTTGAGGGAAAAAGATACTGAGGACATGTGTATAGAAATTTTAAGGCTTTTAATTTTTTGTATATCTAAGAATGGAATAATAACTCTAGGTACCATTTTGTATGTGATCTTGTACCCTTATGTGGTTCCATTACCATCATTTTTAACTTGACATTATATTGGAAAACCATCTGTAACACCTTGCTACATCAAAGGGAAAAATAAATAATTAACCTAATATCAGACTTTATGGATGATATATGATCATATACCTCCATGAAAGAAACAACAGAAAAAGTAAAGCACTGACCTATATGTCGCTACTGTGTTGTTTCAGAATCCTTAAAGTCCATCATTTATAGCATGTCTCCCAGAAATTATCTTCCTTTTCTGCTTGGGTGCTATTTGTTGTCATATTAAACCTGGAATTAGTTTGGCATTCTTGTCTTGTTTCCTTAGAAACCTTTCTGAGTGATTTGTTATACAGGAAATTATCATCCCACAGTAAGGGAAATAATGTTTCAGATGAATAATGTTTTGACAATTTTCAAAATTAAGTTGCATACCATACCTGAGCAGAGTTGAAATATCTTAATGTATATGTTCCTGAGAGAGTTATCTTTATTATTCAAATAAGAGATACTAAAGTGAGAAATGATTCCATTTTTCTTAACAAAAATTGGAGAGTAAGCTTTTCTCCAGGCAAATGATACAGCTGTCTAGGGTAACATTTGGGCATGATATTCAGAATCTCTTTAATTATATCCGTTAATTGTTTACCCAGTTAGTACATCATTAATTGCCACCTTTGTTAGGCCAGTATGCTGATGAGTACCATCTCACAGCTTGGCTGATAAGTAGGGGATGATTCATTGCATTCCCCTCCCACCTCCATCCCTCTCTTGACATCAATCATAAGAGCTTTACTGTTATTAAAAAAATGTAAAAAAATCTGTCTCATATTCTCTGACTCATATATAAAACAAAGACAGTCTAATTTAGTATTATCTTTGAAATATCTCCTCAAAGTTGCCAGAGTTAACACATGTGTTAAAGAAAGCCATTATTAAAAATAAAAGACAGCTTAACTATGCAAAATACTAAAAATTTAAATATTATGAGAAGTGAAATGGTGTCATGGAACAGTATCTTTTCAAGGGAACTATTATGATGGCATTAGATAACAAGGGGTCAAGTTCTCTTTAATTGTAGTAAGAACTAAGAACACTTAACATGATATCTACCCTCTTAAAATTTTAAGTGCACAATACAGTATAGTTAACTATAACACTACATTGTATAGCATATCTTCAAATTTATTCATCTTGTATAACTGAAACTTTATATCTGTTGAATAGCAATTATCCATTTTATCCTCCCATCAGCCCCTGATAACTACCATTTTACTATGTTTGTGTGAGTTTGACTCTTTTAGATATATTATTAAGTGAAATCTTGTAGTATTTGTCTGTCTGTTGATTGGGTTATTTCACTGAGCATAATGTTCTCCAGGCTCATCCATATTGCTGCATATAAAAGGATTCCTTCTTTTAAAGGTTGAATAATATTCCATTATATAGATGTGGATAAATATAAATATAGATATATCTTTATATATATATATAAAATCATACTGTTTTATCCACTCATCTTTCAATAGACATCTGGATTACAGACATCTTGGCTTTAATTTTGATATTTGCTATTTGAGAAGTTTTAGACCCATTATTTAATCTTTTGAACCTCCATTGCTTGCTACAGAGTATCTTATTTTTAACATTTTTTGTATGTGAGACAGTTGTGATCTGTGACTATCAAACATGAAGAAAAAAAAGGTTAAATATGGCACACAGAAAAGCTAAATAAATGATAGTTAATCATGATTGGGAAATTGGAATGTAGAAGATTAGCTTTAACATATAGCAATAACTAGTATGATAAGAGAATGAACAAGAATAATTTTACCAAAAAAAATCTATGTATAGGAGAAATACACAGGAACAGGAGGTAACTTCATTCAACTAATTTATAATATACAACAGAGAACTTATTTTGAATTGGTATAAAATTATATACATATATTATTCATATTTGTTTAAAAAATCATATGTCTTCCTAAGCCCCAAAATGTCAAATTCATAGAGACAGAAAGAATGGTGGTTGCTGTTGACTAGAGGTAGAGCTGAATGGGGACTTTTTATTTAATGGGTGTGGAGGTTTAGTTTAGGAAGATAGATATTTTGGTTTGCACAAGTCTAACCCATTCATCTTATCAATTTTTAGACCACACACTGAATCATATTGCTTTTAACATACAAAAGGAAATAACAAGGGAAATAGGCCATGGACAGGTAGATCAAAGTGGTGTCAATACATTAAATATGTATATTTTTTGCTTAGTAGACAAAGGCTCTCAGGGCTAGTAATGGCATTCTTGGGGATCCTATACATAGAATTGTGTTAGAATTGGTATAGGTAGTCAAATTATCATGTTACTTTTTTTTGCTAACTTCATCCTAACTTCTTGCTAACTTCTTATGACTTCGTGTCCTTTTCAACACCATGACACTAAAAATACACTTGGTCTTTAAGTTGTAGTATAATTATCATATTGTAAAAATGCAAAAAGGAGGTTATGTTGATAACATGACCCCTAAATGCCAATGCTTTTGTCTGGAATTTTCTGAAGACCTGGTTTTATGTAACAGCTTCAAAACAAATGACTTGAATCCTAAAAGTTATGTCAACATTAAAGTGTCAGGTTCAGCACTGTATTTTTGGGCTAGCAAATTTCTGAAACATGCGTGTGATTTTTATAGTAAATATGACATACTTTATCAGAGCCTTAAGCTTTGACTAACCAGTGCTATTAGAAGCAGATTATTCACTGCTTAATGTAAGTTGTTTCCTAGCTAGAGTATGGAGCAAATATGGATGCTTGATGTAGCAGTATTTTTACTTCACCTCCATGTTATTCTAAGATCCCACAAAGATCTCTATTATCTTTGCTTTGAATAAATAATAATAGAAAATCTCTACATTCTCAGATTTGCCTCTATACTTGTTCATTTGGCCAGCTACTCTCGCCTGCAGAAAGAGTGGGCATCTTCATACTCCAGCTGTCTTTGAAAATTCTTCAAAGTTGAGACAATGGGTACAGATTTTACTGAACTTTGGACCAAGAAAAAACAAAAAAATGTGTACATCATCTAACTGCTTAGAGAAATGTCTTTGTCCAGGTAAAGATACACAGACAACCAAAATGGTGCAATTAGTACTGTCCCTCAGAGCTGATATGAAACCATGTTCTTAGTCATGTAGATTGACTTACTAGTTGTGAAGTGAAATATGAATTTACATCAGTCCTAGGTTTTGGATAGGTGACCTATTTCTAAGTCAGCATTATTTTATCTGCTTGTCTAAGCAGAAATAAATCTTCTGTGAAAAGAGATATTGGATTGGAATGCACCAGAAATGGAAATCATGTTTGTTGTTAAAGGAGACTTTTATATACTCACCCATGTGTCTGTGTGTGGTGATTGAATTTAAAGTGAATCACTACACGTTCTGAATTTCCTCATAGCTTTCTTTTCTTTGGGGGAAAAATTCTGCTGTTCAACTTTCAGAAAACACTTTACTTTCTGAGTGATATTATTTCATCAAATTAAATGCAATGAGTTGGAGAAAATGTCTTGCTCACAAGGATGTATGTGGGTGCAATTGCTACCTGGAACCTGACCCAAGGTCCTTTCACTTGTGGTGCTCACTCTAGTGATGGAAGATTAGAACTACACAAAATGACATGAATATGGACCATACATTAATAACAGAACTAGAATGCACACAATCCTTAAGGGGAACCTTAATTCTTATTATTCATAAAAATCCTTTTCAAAAAGAAATATGGTTATGTAGTTTAATAAAAATGCTATCAGCACTTTAAGAGTAAGCTGAAAATTGTCCAAATGAGAAGTAATGTGAAATCTAATTCATAGAGCTCTTTGGTTTGCTTGGACGCTATAAAATCTCTATCATCTGCTTAGTGCTTAGCACTATGAATGCGCATGGGCTTGGTGAGCTTAATGGCAATAAGGAGACTCTTATTGAGGGATAAAATATTTCTTTTTCTTTATGCTGCAATTTTGTTCAAATAAATATATTGCATGGTTATTCCTAGAAGAATTTATCTTTTCTGTGCTGAAACATATTTAACTGCCCATTTTTTCTTTTTAATGTATTTTTAATTGTAGTTGACATGTAATATTATATTAGTTCCAGGTGTACAACATAGTGATTATATATACTTTACAAAGTGATTACCATGATGTCTAGTATCCATCTGGCAGCAAACATAGTTATTACATATTATTGACTATATTCCCTATGCTCTGCTTTACAACCCCTTGACAATTTTATAACTGGAGGCTTGTGCTTTGTTTTTAAGAGAGGAAGGGAGGTAGAGAGAGAGAGGGAGAGGAACATTGATGTGAGAGAGAAATATCAATTGGTTGCCTATTGTATGCACCTCTACTAGGAGCAAACCCCAGACCTAGGCATGTGCCCTGTTGGAGGAATTGAACCTGCTGCAGACTTTCAGTCCAACTGAGCCACAGTGATCAGGGCTGGAAATTTGCACTTTTTAATCCCCTTAACCCCTGTCACCCATAATCTCACCTCTTCCCTCCTGGTAACCATCAGTTTGTTCTTTGTAACTGATTTTGTTTCTGTTTTGTTCCTTACTTTGTTTTTTAGAATCCACATATAGTAAAATCAGGTTATTTATCTTTCTCTGTCTGACTTAGTTCATTTAGTATAATACCTTCTAGGTCTATCCCTCTTGTTGCAAATGGTAAGACTTCATTTTTTTAAATGGCTGGTTAATATTCCATTGTCTATATGTACCATATCCTTTATCCATACATACATCAATGGACACTGAGGTTGCTTCCATATTTTGGCTATTGTAACAATGCTGCAATGAACAGAGAGGTACATGTATCTTTTCAAATTAGCGTTTTTGATTTTTACAAATATTCAGAAGTGGGATTGCTAAGTAATAAGGTAATTTTATAGTGGCAGCACCAGTTTACAATCTCACCAACAGTGCATGAGGGTTCTTTTTTCTTCATATATTGTCAACACATATTAGATCTGTCCCAAAAGTATCGTGCCAGCATCAATACAATTAAAACAGTTTGCATTTTGGCTGATACCTTCATGATAGATTTCATAGTATTTGTTTGTTTTTGTTTTTGTTTTGTTAATAACCATTCTGACCTATGTGAGGTGTTATCTCATGTGGTTTTGATCTGCATTTTCCTGATGAGTGCTGATAATTAGCATCTGTCTTTTCATGCATTTACTAGCCATCTCTGTGTCTTCTTTGAAGGAATGTTTATTCAGATCCTCTGCATATTTAAAAATCAGATTATTTATTTTTTTGATATATGAGTTGTATAAGATATTTATATATTTTGGATATTAACCCTATATTCAATATACCATTTGCATATATTTTCTCCCAGTTGTTGGCTGTAGGTTTCATTCACTGTACTATTAAGTTTGATGTAGTCCCTTTTTTTTTTTTTTTTTTGCCCTAAAGAATATTGCTAACATCAATGTTAAAGAATTTATTGCATCTATTTTCTTCTAAACATTCTGTGGTTTCAGGTCTTACATTTAACTCTTTAATCCTTTTTGGGTTTATTTTTGTATGTGGTGTAAGGAAGTAGGCTAGTTTCATTTTTTACATGTATTTGTTCAGTTTTCCCAAAACCATTTATTGAAAAGACTGTTTTAAACCCATTATGCATTGTTGCCTCCTTTGTCATAAGTTAATTGACCAATAACTTCAGGCTTATTTCTGTGTTCTCTATTCTGTTCTATTGGTCTATTGGTCTGTTTCTATGCTGTGCATGTACAAACCTGTTTTGATTACAGTAGCTTTGTAGTATAATTTGAAGTCAGGTGGCATAATGCCCTCAACTTTGTTCTTTGTTCTCAAGTTTAATTTTTAAATGCTGTAACCATTAATTATAGTATATATTTCAATTAACTACTATGTAGGCAAAGAAAGAAACATTTGATTTATTTCATTTTTCTGTGTGTTTGTGGAAAATAAAACAGAGTGTTTGTAAATAGAATGTTCTCTTGCTGGATTGTTGGATAAAATCAGATTGATTTGCAGGGTGTCATAGATTGAATGTTTGTATTTCTCTATAATTCATATATTGAAACTTATTCCCCAAAGTGATTATATTTGAGGTGGGACCTTTGAGAAGTTATTTGGTCATAAGGGCAGAGCCCTCATGAATGGGATTAGTGCCCTTATAAAAGAGACCGCAAAAGCTCTCTTGATCCTTTTGCCATGTGAACTAGAAAGCAGGTTCTCATCAGATACCAGATCTGAGGTCACCTTGATCTAGAACTAACCAGACTCTAGAATTGTGAGGAATAAATTTCTATAGTTTTATAAGACACTCACTCTATGGTAGTTTGTTATAGCAGCCTAAATGGATTACAACACAGGCAAATATAACAACAAACAAACAAAAAAAACACATGAAAAATTGGATGGTAGTTAATTAAATGCTATGTTCATAGCATCTATTTACAATTTATAGTAGCCAAGTGCTGGAAGCAGCCTAACTACCCATCATCAGTAAATGAGTGGATGAAAAAACTGTGGTACATTTACACAATGGAATACCCTGAAGCAGAAAGAAGAAACACCTACCTTTTGTGACAGCATGGATGGAACTGGAGAGTATTATTGTAAATGAAATAAGCTAGTCAGTGAGACACAGATACCATATGATCTCACCTATAATATGAATCTAATGACCAAAATAACCTAACAAACAAAATAGAACCACAGGCAAGGAGTATGGATCAGACTGAATGTTACCAAAGGAGAAGGGATGGGGGAAATAGTGGAAAAAAGGGGAAGATACTAGACAAAGAACATGTATGAATAACCCATGGACATGGGTAACAGTGTGGAAACTGACTGTGGAAGTATGCGAGTGGGGTTGGGGTGGGCAGAAGAGGGAAAAAGGGGTAATATTGAGATGACTGTAATAGAATAACAATAAAGATGATTTTAAAAAGTAAATGGAATAAATAGGCTTAGAGGTAGCATAATGTTTGCTGGCCTGTGAAAGTGGATTTTGGTTGTTGCATTCTGATGCTTTCTTATGATCAGGAATCCTTGTGGTAAGACACTGGGTTTATTTCCTAGAAATAGTTGTGTTCTCAGTGATTCTGCAACAAACTCTCTGACAAAACATTAGTCCTTGGTTCCTGCAGCTGAAGTGGGAGAGTAGAGTATTTTTTCAAGGTCATATAAATAACAAAATGGAGCAGAATTTTAATTGAGATGCTTCTGAATTCAAAGGCTTTTCCTGTCTAGAAGAAAAAGGTCCTCCTCTATGTGAGCAGACTATGGTCCTTTCCAATAGTCCTTTTACAAGTTGTGATTCTAAAAGGACTTTATGACCCTTGCTGAAAATTCTTTATGAACTGCCTTCTAATTTTATGAAAAATATTTTTTTCTGCTTTATACTCCAGATGACTGGAGCC
This sequence comes from Noctilio leporinus, assembly GCA_004026585.1. Lineage (NCBI taxonomy): Eukaryota > Metazoa > Chordata > Mammalia > Chiroptera > Noctilionidae > Noctilio > Noctilio leporinus. The sequence continues at coordinate 154,462 of PVIW01001902.1, read as the reverse complement.
CCCTGTCATCTTTCTGTTCATACTGGAGTCATTATAGATGATGCTTTTAACTTGCTCTTTCTAGAGCATGCTCTTCTGTTTCAAGCATGAACATATTATTATAGCTTGCTCTATTGCACATGGTCTTCATGCTGTGTTTAATAGCTTTTCATCTGCTGACATTCCCTGAGGCACACCCTCTAAGGTTATGTTGTTGGTTGAGTGACTTTGAAATATGCTAAGAGCTACATATGCATGCACACACATATGCATGCATAAACATGTGCACACAGGAGAAATCTGGAACCTATATAAGAATGGATTAGAAAGACCACTTTTCAAGGATCTCAAATGAGCCACATCTTGCTCTCCCTTTCTCATTTTCTTAATCTGAAGATTTTTACTCCAGGCTCCAGAAAATTACTGTATTTACAAGACTAACAGCTCAATTCTTTTGCTCTTTTAACAGGTTTACTACTTACAGTCAAAAATACAGATTCATTGTTGGACTGTGATGAAATGATAACATTTAAAAAGGTTATGTTTTATTTTCTTTTCACACTTTCGCATGGGTGAAGAGCTGCTTACATGAGGAAAATATGAAATCATTATTTTCTATAAACACAAATTTATTGACCTTTATTTATCTTTTTGGCTTTTATTATTAGATATTTTCAGGGGTTACTCAATTAATACTATGAGGTTTTTTTTTTTTTTTTTTTTCACATGTTACATAAGGATTAAGGCCCAAGTGTGGGTTGAAGTAACAATTCAAATGAAGGAAAGAGGATACTGATGAATAATTATATATCTCAATTTTTAAAAACTAAGGTGCATTAGAGCTGCACCGATCTCCTCCCAAGTTGCATCTGGAGTTACATTTTTTGGAGAAAAAGTCAGCTGGAATTATCAACAGAACACCAGCTGGAAAGAAGTCCTATAACCTCTGACAGAATAGAAGAGGACACTTCATTACAATGTGACTGAACCTGGGGCTAGTGCCTGATCACAGATTCATTGATTTACATGTGAATCTGCCCCACCAAGCTGCACCTGAGCTGGTGGCTGATCCACTGGATTACAATTGAACCCCCATGTCTAGCCCAGCAGGGCCTGAGTTTGGTAGCTGATTCATTGATTTACAAATGAATTGGTCTGTCACCCCAAACTGCAAACTGCATCTGAGCCTGGCAGTGGATCACAGACCAATAGAATTATAACTAAATCAGTCTTTTCAGCCTAGCAGTCCCTTAGCCTGGCAGTCTGACTAGATTACAACTAAACCTAAAAATGGGGAGAGAAAAAAAAGTCCATTACCAAAAGGAAAGGAGGAATCCCCAGAAAGGTCACTAAATGAAACAGAGGCAAGCAAACTCTCAGATATGGAATTCAAAAGAATGATGATAGAGAAGTTCAATGAGGTCAGCTAGCTCAAAGAAAACTATAAACAACTCCAGGAGAACTACAAAGAACTTCAGGGAGGCTACAAGGAACTTACTGAGAACTACACCAGCTGAAAAGGACATAGAAACTATCAGTAAGAGCCAGAAGGAAATGAAGAATACAATTTCTGAATTGATGAATACAGTAAAAGGAATCAACAACAGGCTAGAGGAAGCAGAGTATTGGATCAGCGAGCTGAAGGACAACTGAGAAAAATATTCCAAGACAGTACAACAGAATGAAAAAGGGCTGAACAAGAATGAAGAGGATGTAAGAGAGCTGCAGGACAACATGAAATACAATAATATCCATATCATAGGGATACCAGAAAGAGAAGAGGAACAAGGAATGGAAAACCTGTTCAAAAAAGTAATGGTAGAAAACTTCCTTAACATGATGAGTGAAAATGTTACTCAAGTTCAGGAAGCACAGAGGGTTACAATGAGGATGAATCCAAACAGACTCACTGTAAGACACATCATATTAAAAATGGAAAACTTTTAGAATCCTAAAAGCATCAAGATAGAAACAGCAAATAACATATAAGGGGGCTCTGATAAGTTTATCAAATGATTATTCAACAAAAACAATACAAGCCAGAAGGGAATGGCAAAAAATATTCCAAGTAATGGGAAACAAGGGCCTGCAACCAAGAATACTCTACCCAGCAAGGCTCTCATTTAAAATGGAAGGAGAAATAAGGAGTTTCCCAGACAAAGAAGGCTAAAAGAATACATCTCTACCAAACCAGCATTGCAAGATATGCTAAAGGTTCTGCTTTAGAAAAATGAAGAAACCAAGAGAGAAAGAGAGGAACACAGGCACAAAAGGGGAAAATGGCAATAAATATTATCAATCAATAGTAACCTTAAATGTAAATGGAGTAAATGCATCAATCAAAAGATACAGGGTAGCCAAATAGATAAGAAAACATGATCCACATCATATATGCTGTCTTCAAGAGACCCACCTCAGAACAAAAGATCAACACAGGTTGAAAGTGAAGGGATGGAAAAATATATATCAAGCAAATGGACATGAAAAAAGGCTAGAGTACCAATACTTTTATTTCAGACAAAATAGATTTTATAGTGAAAGCCATCAACAGAGACAAAGGAGAACATTTCATAATACTTAAAGGAACAATCCATCAAGAAGATATAACTCTGGTAAACATTTATGCACCCAACATAGGAGCTCCCAAATATAGAAGGAAAATCTTAAAGGACTTGAAGAAGGATATAAGACAGCAATACATTAATAGCAGGGGATTTTAATACCCCATTATCAACAATAGACAGATCTTCCAAATAAAAAAACACCAAGGATATTGTGGCATTGAATAATATTTTGGGAAAATGGATCTAACTGATATATACAGAACCTTTCACCCCAAAGAAGCAAAGTACACACTCTTTTCAAATGCACATGAAACATTCTCTAAGATAGACCACATGGTAGGTTACAAGACAAGCCTCTACAAAAAGAGGAAAATTGAAATCATACCAAGCATCTTCTCAGATCACAATGGATTGAAACTAGAATCCAATCTAAAGGGAAAAAAACAAAAACACTGTAACTCATGGAGACTGAATAACATGCTTTTAAGTAAGAAATGGGTAAACAGTGAGATCAAAGATGAAATAAAAATGTTTCTGGAGTAGTCAGGAGGAAAGGGGTAGGGGGGAGGGGGGAGGCAGAGGCAAAGAAGGGGAGCAGCTTAGATAAGAACCTAGTATAAAGGAACCATGGACATGGACAACAGGTGGGATTGACTTTGTGGGGAAAGGGTGGGTGGGGAGGGGGACAGAGGGGAGAAAAAGGGGGATGGATGTAATACAACAACAATAAAATTAAAAGAAAAAAAAAGAAATAGAAAGGAAGACAAACTATAAAAAAAAAAAAAAAAAGTGTTTCTGGAAACAAATGACAATGAATACACTATAGTCCAAAGCCTATGGGATGCAGCAAAGGCAGTCCTCAGAGGGAAATTCCTAGCAATACAGGCACACCTAAAAATGATTCAAGAATCTTATACAGACAACCTAACCATAAAGCTGCAAAAACTAGAGGAATAACAACAAACCCAGAGCAAATAGAAGGAAGGAAATCATCAAGATCAGAGCAGATTAAATAACTTAGATGCCAAAACTACGATTCAATAAGTCCAAGAGCTGGTTCTTTGAAAAAATGAACAAAATTTACAAGCCTTTATTCAGACTCATCAAGAAAAAGAGAGGACCCAAATAAATAGAATCAGAAATGACAAAGGAGAAATCACAAGTGATACTTCAGAAATACAAAGCATTGTAAGAAATCACTACAAACAACTATATGTCAAGAAATATGACAACCTGGGTGAAATGGACACATTTCTGGAAATGTATAATCTACCAAAACAGAATCCAGAAGAAACAGAAATCCTGAATAGGCCAATAACAACTAGTGAAATTGAAGAAGTAATCCAAAACCTCCCAAAGCACAAGAGCCCCAGACCAGATGGCTACACAGGTGAAGTCTACCAAACGTTTAGGAAAGAACTAACTCCTATCATTTTCAGCCTCTTCAAAAAAGTCCAAGAAGAGGGAAGACTCCCAAACTCTTTCTATGAGGCCAATGTTATTCTAATTCCAAAACCAGGTCAAGACACAACTAAGAAAAAAAAAATTATAGGCCAATATCTCTGATGAACATAGATGCTGAGATTCTCCACAAAATATTGGCCAACCAGATCCAGCAATACATGCTAAATATATATATATACCATGATCAAGTGGATTTCATTCCAGGGATTCAAGTATGATACAACATTTGCAAATTGATAAATATAATACACCACATCAACAAAATGAATGACAAAAACCATATGATCATATTAATAGATGCTGAAAAAGCATTTGATAAAGTATAGCAACATTTGTGATAAAGACATTCAGCAAAATAGGATTAGAGGGAGCATACCTCAACATAATAAAGGACATGTATGAGAAATATGGAGCCAACATCATACTCAATGGGCAAAAACTAAAAGCTTTCTCTCTAAGATCAGGAACAAGACAAGGTTGTCCACATTCTCCACTTCTGTTCAACATAGTTTTGGAAGTTCTAGCCAGAGCTATCAGAGAAGAAAATGATTCACAGGTATCTAAATTGGAAAGGAGGAAGTCAAACTGTCATTATTTGAAGATGATGTGGTAGTGTACATACAAAACCTGATAGACTCACCAAAAACTTATTCTACCTAATAAGCAAATTTAGCAAAATAGCTGGATATAAAATAAATATCCAGAAATCATAAGCATTTTTGTACAGCAATAATGAAACATGAGAGATAGAAGCTAGAAAACAAATCCCATTTACCATAGCAAGAAGAAAAATAAAGTACTTAGGAATAAACTTAACCAAGGAGGTAAGAGACCTGTACTCAGAAAACTACAGAACATTGAAAAAAGACATTAAGGAAGATATAAATAAAAGGAAGCGTATACCATGTTCATGGATCAGAAGAATTACCCTAATTAAAATGTCCATAGTACCCAAAGCAATCTATAGATTCAGTGAAATCCAAATTAAAATACCAATGACATACTTCACAGAGATAGAAAAGATACTTCAACAATGTATATGGAGTCAAAAATGACCAGGAATAGACACATAATCTTGAGAAAGAAGAAAAAGGAAGGAGGAATTATAATACCAGACATCAAACTATACTACACATCTACTGTAATCAGAACAGTCTGATACTGGCATAAGAATAGACATATAGATCAATGGAACAGAATAGAGAGCCCAGAAATAAACCCAGAAATATATGTACAATAATATATGACAAAGGGGGAAGGAACATAAAATGGAGTGAAAATGGCCTCTTCAACAAGTGGTGTGAAGAGACATGGACAACAACATGCAAAAAAATAAAACTAGATCTCCAACACTCAACGTACACCAGAATCAACTGAAAATGGATAAAGGACTTAAATGTAAGCAGTGCTACCATAAAGGTCCTGGAGGAAAATATAGACAGTAAAATTTTATATATCCTAATCAGAAATAAGTTTACTGATACTTCACCAAGGGCAAAATAAATAAAAGAACAAATAAACAAATGGGGCTATATCAAACTGAAAGTTTCTATTCATCTAAAAAAAATTTCAGCAAAATTCAAAGGGAACCATCTTTATGGGAAAATATATTTGCCAATGATACCTCAGACAAGAGTTTGATCACCAAAATATATAAAGAACTTCTGAGACTCAACACCAGGGAGACAGACAGTCCAATTACAAAATGGATAAAGAAACTGAACTGACAACTCTCTGAGGAAGACATACAAAGGACCCAAAGGCATCTGAAAAAATGCTCAACATCACTAGCCATCAGAGAGATGAAAATTAAAACCACAATAAGATACCACCTCACACCTGTCAGAATGGCAATCATCAACAAATCAACAAACAAGTGTTGGCAAGGATGAGGTGTAAAGGGAACCCTGGTGCACTGTTGGTGGGAATGCAGTCTGATGCAGCCACTATGGAAAACAGTATGGAATTTCCTTAAGAAACTAAAAATGGAACTGCCTTTTGATCCAACAATTCCACTACTAAGACTATACCTGAAGAACCCTGAAACACCAATTCATAAGAACCTATATACCCCTATATTCATAGAAGTGCTGTTTACAATAGCCAAGTGCTGGATAGAGCCTAAGTGCCCATCAGTGGATGGTTGGAATAAAAAACTGATACATTTACACAGTGGAATACTATGCAGCAGAAAGAAATAAAGAACTCCTAATTTTTGCAACAACATGGGTGGAACTGGAGAGTATTATGCTTATGAAATAAGCCAGTTAGTGAAAGAAAAATGCCATATGATCTCATCCATTACTGGACAATAATAAAGAAAATACAAACAAGCAGAACAGAACCAGATACATGAGTACAATGAATAGACCTTCAGTTGGTATAGGGGAGGGGGAGGTGGGAGGCGGGAGATGTCAGCAAAGAAGGGGAACAGTTTAGTCAAGAACCTAGTATGGAAGAACCATGGACATGGACAACAAGTAGGATTGACTTTGGTGGGCAGTGAGTGGGTGGGCAAGGGGACAGAGGGGAGGTAAAAGGGGATGGATGTAATACCAAAACAATAAAATTAAATTAAAAAATTAAGGTGCATTAATATTTTTTGAAATGTCATGGCATTTGATATTGCAAATAAATAGCTGTTTAATTAAATAGGGTGTTTCTTTTAGGTTAGGTTAGGGATAAGAAATTATGTACAGAGAAGAAATTATGGCTCTAAAGCATGTCAGTTATTGAATATCATTTGATGTAGACCAATATCATTATTTTATTCCTGATAGACTATTGAGAAGGTCGTTTTTAGGCTACTTATCATGAAACAACAAAGCTAGTTAGTCACATAGGTCAGAAATCTTAACTCTTCTGCCCAGGAATGTATGTTATAACCTAGGAACTGATGTTTATATTTTCACTTCTGAGAATGATGGGTTTATTAATCTCAATATTGCCTTTCCTTTGTAAACACCCGAAATACTGTTAGAATTTAAACAAATGAGGAAATAAATAACAATAGCAAATAAACTTCTAGATTTGTTGTTTGGGACTTTCCTAGTATATTTAAGAGAGGTGGAAACAATTTATTTCTTTATCTTTTACTTTCACATTTCTAATCCTAGCTGTTGAAGTGGTAAACCAAAATTCATAAGGGTAGCAGTGCCAAGCAAGTATGATCCATGAGTGTATGACAATGGGAAGGCCTGATAAACATGTGCAGGAATACAGGTGTACTCACACACTTATCAGGATTCTTATCAGATATGAACTGTATTTATGGTTGTGACTTCTTTTCCTTGAACCCTCTGATTTACCTAGTTATAAATAAAGAATAGAGGAATTGACACATGCAGAATGGAATTGAGAGTCAGACAACTTTCTACAGAAATCAGTTATTTTAATAATTTAATCAGGATTAGTTTAGGTCAGAGTTTTCTGTCTAGAATATCAGACTCATAGATTTCTGTTCTTCCCTTTTTGTTACTTGTGTTCGCAAATCTCAGGAATGTTTCCCCAGGCTTTGTATTAATGAAAAATGAATTCCATTACAACTTTTTCAATCCAGTGAAGTCACCTAAACACAAGTAGTTAAGGAAAATATGATAAAAATATGATGGTAAAGCAATAATTCGCACATTATTTTCCTTAATTTCCTAATTTGGCGATTCCTTCAATATTATTTACTATATGTCTGGAACTGCTAGATGATAGAGTCAAAGCAGGTGATTTTGATATGGCCCATACTATTATCAGCCAGACAATCTAGCAGAAAAACATAATATGTTTCATTATTTTAATATACACTAAATATAATAATAGAAATAGCCATTTGTTTATTCAACAAAAATTTATTGAAAGCCAACCTTGTACCATTAATATATTATTCAATGAGAGAAAACAGAAGCCATTCTTGCCTTTAAGGAGTGTCTAGTCAGATAGGGGATAATAGGAAGAGCAATAATCACACAAATAATATTGACCATTTGTAGATGCCAACAGTACAAGAAACACTTTACATGTATTAATTCACTGACTTCTTACAATAGCCTTATGAAATAAGCATTACTATTATTTCTAGTTTATAGATTAGACAGATGAGGAAAGGAAGGTTAGATAAGTTGCCTAGTATCACACCATTAGTAAGGAGCATAACCAACATTCAAACTCAGGTTTTAGCACTCCAAAATCTATATATAAAGTTGCATTAAAGGAAGGGCACAGGTTTCTAGAAGGTCATGGAAGGATTGTCTGAAGACTTATCCTTTGCTTTACTATTATACATGTACTACCACTGAGCATCACTTATATAACATAGGCATAAATGTAAGTGTAAATGATGTTGTGATGTCATGTTAATATCATGTATCCTCTGATAGGATGTAATGAGTTCACTTATTCTGTGTGATATTCTTTTTAAAAGCTCATAATCCCAGTTAAATCTTGAAAAACTATAGACAAATCTGGCATAGGGACATTCTACAGGATATCTGGCCAGTAGATATCCTGTACTGTTAAGGTCATAAAATGTGAAGAGATATTGAGGAACTGTCACAGACCAGAGGAGACTGAGAAGATATTAGAACTAAGTGTAATGTAGTGGGTTGGATTAAACATAATCTTGGAACAGAATGAGGACACTGATTGGGTAACTGGTGAATTCCAAATAAAGCCAGATCACTAATAATGTTAATAAAATGTAAATAAGTGTTAATCCAACCAGTAGTTAAATAGAAAGGTATAATACATCAGCAAATTAACTAGAAAACTCTCTTATAAATACTGCTATAACAAAGTAAAATTTCATAAACTATGTTAACAAATAAGTAAAAAATCATACTTAGGCATGGAAATATTTTTAGTCCTAAAAGAAACATTTATTTTTCAGTTCTAGAGGCATGTTTTACATTAAAGAACATAAGCAGTGATGCAAATCTATGTATGATTATAGTTTGTAGTTCATAGTCCTATTTTTTGTGTGTGTGTGGAAATGTTAAGGGGAAGGAGTATACTAAATAAAGAGTATGTAGTTTACCTAAGTACATGAAAGCACAGATATCACAGGATATCTGGAGTAAATATATGGCAGGGGTGTTTTGCTGCCAGGTTTCTAAAACTGTTTATGAATTATATCATTAAATAATATCATACTTTGCCAAATCAGAGTATTCAGTGGTTATTAAGCTACAGATTAGAACTGGAAAATTTCTGTAAGCAGCAAGGACTGTGACAGAAATATCAATGTAGTTAGTACTGGGAGACACACATTTTCTATTAAAATGTGAAGGATTTGAGCATGAAGAGAAAGATGTATATAGTTGACAAGGGGAAATAGATGAACTCTCCCAATATTCATTTGAAAATTGTTATTTAGGATTTTGGACTTCCTAAATGCCACAAGCTTCTGCCTAACAGGTTTTTAAAAACATGTTTATGTGTCAGCACCTTGACAAAGTAGATAGGGAGCTGTAGGTACCAAGGGTGAAGGTAATTTTAGCTAGCTTGTGTGATGTGCTACGAAGAGTCTGGAATAATCCATTCAAAATAAATTTCACACCTGTATGTGTATTCAATTTTAAAAATATGAGTGTGATTCAGGTTATTAGTCATTAATTTTCATTAAAAGATATAGTTAACAATAAGTCCAGTTGACTATAAACATTTTTTAATAGTTAGACTATTATTATATTTACAAAACATCACTTGATTCATTATTCACAAATCGTATTTATTGAGCTCTGATGCAAAACACTGTGTTGTACCATAGATTATGCAAGTGATATCTGAGATTAAGAATCTAGTCCTAAAAAGTGTATAAGAGCATAGATATCTGAATGTCTTTTTCTGAACCAAGAAGGGGACATGGGGTTCTACCAAGCTGGGTTCCATGAAACAGGCAGGGTTAGGTAATGAGCTAGAAAGCATTGACTTTGAAATCTGAGCAGGAATTCTGTAGTGAGAATTTTAAGGATTTAGAAGAGTGCTAGAATTCTGTGAATGAATCTATTGTTGCTAAAGAAATGGATAAGCTAGAGCCAGTTTAGACTGCAAATCTATATAAAACCCCCCTGAAAATCAGAAACCCTACAAAATAGAAAGTGGTAAGGGCCACAAGAAGATAAAGATTATGAAATGTATTTAAGAGAAGGAGAGGAAGAGAGAGAGGGAGGGAGAGAATGAAAAAGAAAGAGGAGAGAGAATTTCCAGATGGAGACAATTTCCAGATAGAGACTGTGGATTTATTTTATGAAATGTAGTATCAAAGAACAAGTAATATCCTTCTAAAATAATTTAATTCCAAATCTTAGTGGTCAATGGGAAACGATTATCATTTATTTCTAAGTGGCAAAGGAACATAAACAGTCTTGCTGTTTAGGAAGATTGATTTGACCATAGTTTATAAAGTAAATTTTACATGTGTAGATCACTTGATGCACTATCAAAGTAGTATGTACAAAAGATGATTATGTTCTAAGCTTGAGGAAAAGAACACTCAAATGCAAGAACACTACTGAGGTAGAATCTGACAATATTTATAGACTCATGTTTAAAGGTATTTACTGAGTTGTTATTATTTTTAATAATATTTTTGCCAGTCTTTATGTTAACATTGGAAATTCAGAGTGCACAAAGTAAATATGGTTTCTAACCTAATATACTTACACTTTAATAGGAACATATACTTTGTCAATTAAGTATTTGTCAATAGATATTTATTGAGAACCTAGTATCTCTAACATACTTTGCTAAGGAGTAACTGTTCAGGAGACAGAACAATAAGCCATGCAATCATAATCAGTGTTAAAAAAGTAACAGGCAATATGCATCAATGAGAGTGTACCCTGTTTAAGGAAAACAGAAGGAAAATAATTACTCATTACTTTCAGGAGACAAGCTAGTATTCTTTATTATTGCACAGCATCCTCTTCCTACAGGCACATAGCTGGATATTTTTAGCCTTACACTAGAAGTTTCAAGCTTGCTCAACTGAATTTCTAGGACCAATCCTGATCTTCATGGGAAGACATGGTAACTCTAATTCTGCAGTCTCCAACTCAGCATTAATCCATGTTGCCTGATGAGGGGCTCTCTGGGACTGGGACTTATCCTCCACACATCTCTTCCAACAGGAAGGAGCTATGCCTGCACTCTACTCATTCCCATGTTGCCAGGGCCCTCATTCACACAGCCAGAATATTCTGAGTACTTCCTCTTCTCAGCAACCCTTGTGAAATGATCATCTTAAACTTGACATGCAAGCTTGAGGTACTTTGTATTCCTTCTCCACTATCTTACTTCCACCCCTAAAAAGAGAGAGCAGCATGTGGCTTACATCCTTTTGGATCACTACTCATTGTGTCCAGTTGAACAAAAGAAAATTTATCTCTTCCCAGGATTCCTCCAGAAAATTAATGCACCCCAAACTCTGGCCAGAGAATGCTGATTGATGTTTCTCAGAGACCATATACTAGAGAAGATTGCTTTATAAAAGATGACACTGAACACTGTATGACTCATAGGGAGAATTCAAGGAGTATAGTAATTGATCTTTTTTTTTAAGATTGAAAAAAATTGCTATTGTATTAATATTGTCCCAATATTGCTTGTCTGTCTCTACCACCAAACAGTGCTCATTGAGAGCAGAGTTTGATTTACATATCTTAATTTTCATATAACTTAATGGAGAATACATATGGCAATCAACAAATATTTTGTTAGCTGGATGGATGGATAAATGGATGTATGGATGGGTAGAAATAAAAAACCTTAAAGTCTTTGGGTGTGCTGTCATTGTACAAAGCAGATGAAAGCTAAATCACAATAGGTTTTGTTTGAGGAAGTGTGAAGATAGTGCCTTTCTAAGAAGTTTGTCATTGATGTGGAGGGAGCAGTGCACAACAGAAGCATGATGGAGCTAAAAGACTGAGAGAGGCCCTTTAGAATATTAGGAGATTTGAGAATGACTGTAGACTAATGGGATGTCCTCTATGATGAGCCAGAGGTTGAAAACAAACTTAAAAATGAGGAAAAAAAGATAGGTGAATTACCATATTAAAAAAGGGAGGCTTATTTAATAGGAAATAATTGGGAGACTAATTTATAGATTTATAGGGATAAAATTCCTATAATCCCCATGGCGAATGGTTTAAAGATAAGAACATTTCTGAAGATATCATAATATGGTTGGGATTCATTGACCTGCTTGTACTTTTTTGGCAGATCTTTGTTTAAGTCTACATATAGTTTTAGAAACATCATTGCAAGTAATATCTACAAAGATTCCATAGCTGTTATACATTGTTGTTTCCATATCTCTGTGTCATTTTATATACATCATAAGGCACTGTACATGTACAAAACCAGATTAAATGATAGTTTTTATTTTTAGTTGTGATGATTATTTTATTATAAATTTAATTTTATTGTTATTGTATTGCATTCATCCTATTTCCCCCTTCTTTCCCTGATGATTATTTTGAATGATCATACACAAGCATCTTAATATTTATGTACCTATTTACGTGCATTTTAGCACCATATTTACTTTTTGATTTATTGATACTGACATTCATATAAAGCTGTCTTTTTTTTCTCTCTTCCTTCAACTCAAGAATAGTTAAGCATTGAGGAAATTACAGAATTACAACATTTGTATTAAGTTCCCCAAAGAGAACCCCATTTGTATAACAGAAGAAATAAAAGGTGAAATAATAAAATCAAATTGGAGATGCTACTCACTGTTTTTACTAACCCAACATTTTTGCTTTTGAGTGGTCCTGGATACTTCTGTACTGGGTAGAGAGAAAGTTAATTCTATGAAATAGGTGGACACACTTTGCATAAAAGAATACTTTAACATAACTCAATTGTTCATTAAATTTAAACTATTTTTTAATTTTACACTAAAAAGGTCAACAAGCCTTGTCATATAGACAATCACATATATTTTGTTGTCAATAAAAATCTTTTTTATAACAACTTTATATATAATTCACATATAACAATAGAGACCATGTACTAGAGAAGATAGCTTTATAAAAGAATCACCAGCCCTGGCTGGTAGCACAGTGGATAAGGCGCCGGCCTGTGAACCCAAAGGTCGCAGGTTCGATTCCTCAGCCAGGGCACATAACCAGGTTGCAAACCAGGTCTCCAGTCAGGTCTGTGGCTAGAGGCAGGTGAAATGCAACCATACATTGATGTCTCTCTCTATCTCTGCCTCTCTCCCTTTCCCCTCTCTCTAAAAATAATGAAATAAATTTAAAAAAAAAGATAAAAAAAAAAAAAAAAAAGACTCACCATATGACTCATAAGGAGAATTCAAGGAGTAAAGTAATTGATTCCAATTAACCTTTTTAAAGTGTACATTCCAGTGATAAATAGTATTTTACAAAGTTGCCAGTGGTAAGTACTATTTTAGAAAGTTATATGACCCCGCTACAATTAATTCTAGAATATAGCTCTCACTCAAAACAAATGCAGGCACTCCCTACTCTCCGTAATACCACCAGCCTTAGGCAACTACTAATCTGTACTCTGTTTCTACACACTTGCCTATTTTGAAATTTTTGTATAAATGAAATCATGCAATATTTAGTCTCCTGTGACTGAAGTGTTCCACTTAGCATATGTTTTCAATGTCCAACTAGTTGTATTTTGTATAAATACTACATTTATTTTTATTGCCCAATAATATGTTAACAATATGTTGTCATGGCATATACCTCATGTCATAGGTCTCATGGTTTTATCCATTCACCCTTTGATGGGCATTTGATTTGTTTACACAACAATAAAGATATAAATTAAATAAAATATACAATGTATTATATGTGATACTAATATTAATAAATAGCACCTGATATATAGCAAACTTATTGAGAAACTCTAAAATTACGCAGCAAACTTTACATGGTCTATGATTTTGGAAAAAGTTTCTTAGCCCTGTTATCGATGTTCACAGACCGGTTAGTTTCCTATTTCCAGTTCTGGGAGTCAGTCCTAAATTGTACAATCTGGTCACAAAGCACTTTAATTTTGACATGTCTTATGAGATTTCTTGACCTTATTCCAAGTTATGCTTTACATTGTGAGCAGAATCAAGGAAATAAATGTTGAGGGATTTAAGGAAATTATACTCCAAATGACTTTCCTTTTACTATATAGTTTTCTATATTGTTCTCACTGATCTAACCAAGGAGTATTTTTATCTATATAATGGGAATTCTGTCACAAATGGAAGTGAAAATGGAAATAGGAAAGACCAATTTCTCTTGTCAGCTAACTCTTTTTTCTTATGAGTCATTTATGTTTCTCTAACAGCCTTTGTTCATAGCTGATGTTCATAGCAAGTGTATCTCTTAAGCTAAAACAATGCTGTTGTACAGGAAATCAGGAGAAGGAGAAATACAGACTTAAACAAGCTACAAGTAGGAAAAATCTTGGAAGAAATTTCTAAAAACTAAATGAAATCTATATTTTCCAGAAAAAAAAAATGTATGTGGAGAGGTTTCTTTAGTATGGAAACATCTAAATAAGTATTATAAATATTTCACTGTAAATGCTGTTTGGTACAATAATTTATATGATAGTCCTTATAAGGTATTCTCTTTGGGTATTAAATCTAGGCTGCAAAAGCACTTGGGTCATGTATTACCCTTGCAAATTAGGTGATGGTTATAGTCCCCTTTAATAAATAAACTAAATAAGGCCTAAAGAGGAAAGAAAAGTAATTTTTCTTAAATCAGATAGCTTGTTAATAAGGAAGGCTTAGAATTAGTAGAAAAAATTGCTTCCTGAATAAATTATAGTTTGTAGAAGCAACCACACTGAATCTTGTGATTTCATTTATCATTGATAATTTTATTTTTTATCAAAATATGTAGGCAATGCAATGTGGAAAGAAAAACAAAATCTATTGTGTTGCTTTGGTGGGAACAATGTACTAGCTCTGAATGATTTTTTTTGTTTTGGTGAAAATGAACCCTCATCAGTTTTGAAAATTTTCATATCTTTGTGTGGTATTTTAGATATTTGTAGATCATTTATTTGAAGTGTTGAACATTTTTGTTTTCACATATTTGGTTTTATCAGCCTTTGCATAATCAACCAGATGCTACAGTAATACTGTTTAATAATTTATTAAAATGTATATTTATTTATGCTTGGTGATAGTTTGTATTCTGAGTGCACATAGTAGTATACAATAAAGGCTGATAATAATAATTTGCCATAATATCAAGTGTTTCATGAAGCTGAATAAGCATATAAATGATACCCTACTTAGTTGTGGAATATTTTATCACTCAATTTACAAAGAAGAAGTCATGAGGATATTATTAATGAAAGAAACTAATACACTATGTTCTTTTTCAAGTACATGTCAGTATAAGGTATCCTACTGGCTTGATAATTACAGTTTTAAACACATATTTTAATTCAATAGAATGGGAAATAAGAGGAATTTACCAAAACTGTTTGAATTTTTAACAGGAATTATAGAATGTCTACTAACAAAGTAATATAATTTTTAAAAATGAATTTAAAATAAAAGAAATAAATCATAATACATATAACTTAGGAGTTTTAAAGTATGTATTATTGATTTTTTGCACTTAAACTCTCAAGGTTGGAAAAAAAGAGGACTATTAAAAAAATTTGTGTTTTTAATTACTTGTTGTTTGGAAACTTATCTAAGATAAAATGCAGATTTCTTTAGTTTCATTGGAAACTCTCATAGTGGTAAGGCAAAGGTTACAAAGTGACTTTTGTAGGAAATATTCTCAAAGTTAACTTCATATTTTCTCATCTGTACTTAGTGTATTGACATTTTTGCTTTACTGACAAGATGTCATATTTTAACACCATATTTAATGATAAATGAGCAATCGCTTGCTTTATAAATTCATAAAATTATATATTGTTACCAGTTAAAATTTTATGAAATTATATTGAGACATAATATATAACTGACTTTAAACATAATTTGTGCACCTCAAGGTTCTTTCATTTTTATAGTTCTCTACTGAGATAACATTTAATTTAATATCTAGAATGTTTTAACATTTCAGTGTTTTGACATTTTTACAAGTGATAAATATAGTATATTCTATTTCATCTTTCCCCAAATAAGAAGGTCACTATGAAGCTATATATGCAGTGACAGTATTAAGGAAACACTTAAAGGCATGAAGAATTTTAAAGCTGTTAGTAACAGAACCTGGAGCACAGTGGAATATTTAATGTTAGAAACTAGGTCATCCCTGTGCAAATGCATTCACTCTCCTTTGCTCTCAAGGTCACTTTGAGGTTTATATGCTTAGTTCAAAATACTTGCAGTCTGAAACTGTTACAAAATGAATGAGGTTTCTGAATGTTTCTCCATGTTTTAAAATATAATTCTACAAAATCTATTTATAATATTGAATATCCATGTAAAAACAATTCATGTGTTTTCACTTTATTTCTTAAAAGCTGTAAGTATTTGGATTGGATCTTTAATTTGGTGCGTGAAACTTTTCCTGTATTTTTTTGATCCAATTCAGGGATTTGAGTCAGAAGAATCCAAAATCATTAGTTAAACTCTAAGTCCAGCACTGACAGGAGTTAGAATTGTTTTTATTCATTAAGAATATACCTGAAAAAATGCTTATTCAAGACTTTCAAGACTATAAAAATGTTTTATTTGTATATAAATTTACTCTTGTGATCACTAATCTTAAGGGTTCATTGACATACGATTAAATGAAGTACACCATTTATCCAGCAAATGGGTATTTACTCATGGAGTATAATTTAGAAATTTTGCAACTATGAACATTTTTTTCCCTGCATGGACATAAAGAAAGGGTCAGAAGGTGGATAGACTGTAGCTTATTAGAATGTCTCCCATCACCTTTCCCTGTATAAGAATAAAATGCCCCTGTGAGGCTGGAGAATAAGTGAGTTTATTTTATAATTTTCAAGGAGTAGAAATATGTCACGCATCTTAAAATATTACTTGTATGTAAGACTGAGGACACAGAAGTGAAACATAGCAAAGAGAAACATGTTGAAAATGCCAGTGCTGATGACACTGATAGGTTTGAACCACTTGAGGGAAAATCGATGGTGACACTTATTATGCACATGTAAAAGGACTGCATTTAATATTTAAGAGTTGCCTCTTAGATATCTTTAGAAACAGGCTCAGCAACTCATAGAATTTACTTACAGTCTGCTGTAGTTAATGCCATCTACAATGTTACACAATAAACCAAGGGTAATTATACGTCTCTAGCTATATTTCAATTACTGCTCTTATCTGCCTGACTCTAGGGTGATTTGAGGTCAACTGCCTGGGGTTTTCCACCAGGCCAGTGATATATTCAATAATTTTTAAATTATAATATGTCGATGGCACATAAATCATGATATAGTATTTGCTCTTTCATGTTATTGTACTTAATTCCTTAAGTCCTTAAAATGTTGATGCAAAAGCCCTTAAAATGTTTTCCACCAGGTCAGTGATATATTCAATAATTTTAAAATTATAGTATGTCGATGACACATAAATCATGAGACAGCATTTGCTCTTTCATGTTATTATACTTAATTCCTTAACATGTTGATGCAAAAGAATTATGATTAAGTACATAAGACACATAATATATTTGTTTATATTGACAGGTAGATATTTTAATTTCCATTAATGTGTTGAGGCAGTAAATGCTGCAGGCACATACTTTTATAGATAACTAACTGAACACATGTGTAGCAATTTTCTTCTGTGATGAGAAAACGATCTATTCATTTCAACACATAAGTACTGAGTGACCACAGCATGGAAGGCTTTGTGAGGGGCTGAGTTGGGTGGGCCCATTCTTTGGGGAGTTCAATCCCCAAATGGCCATTTCATTGCAAATGAGGGGGGCTGTGCATGGAGAGACTATGACATAGGATTATATTGGGACACAGATGGGGGTAGGCTTCTGAGAGAAACAAGTGACCTTTTAAGCTCTTCCTAAAGGACAGGGAAGTGGAAATAATTTCTCTGAGTCAAAAAATTATGGCCTGGGTAACAAAATCCAATCCATTTAGAAAACCTTAGTGCCATTCTTGGTTTAGGAAAGCTAAACCACCTCTAAAATGAGCTACCAAAATCATGAGAGATCATTACTCGCTATTAGTAAACTCTGGTGCAGTGTCCTATAGATTAAAATAAATGGGTAGATGAACCCCTTCTTAAAGCAAAGCAATTAATTTCTCATCCAGCTGCTTCCACCTACAAATAATACATGTATCTCAATTCTCATTCAGAAAACAGAAACAAAGTTATGAGACCTGTCTTGCAGATCCTAACTGTGGTGCAGTTATGAGTTGTGTAGCGACGGTGTGAACTAGGAGAAGCAAAGAAGAGATGTTCTCTTGCAGGACTCACAGGCTGAATAACAGAGGTAATAAAACATTTAGGATTGGTGAGGAAAAAAATAAACTAATAGTAGCCATACCCAAACTCCTCCTTAGTGTTAATTATTTGCACAGACCATCATATTTAAGGTACCCCTGTCTGGTCTCCCCTCCCCTGATCTGTCTTCCTTCCTCCTAGGAGAAAAAATAAATACCTTAAAACACATTCTGAGTTTGAGGTATAGCCATGACATACCTGAAGTGTTTTTCTCTGGGGAATTTTTTACATTTAGTTGGAACAACTGAGTATCATCCTCCACTATTGTTCTTTGATAAAACAGAGCTTAAAAGTTCAAGCTACTTCTTTTCCTTAGTGATTTCAAATTGTCTCCTGTTTTTCAAACTGCCTCGCTGTAGTTCACATCCTTATTGCACCACATAGCACACAAGTCTAAAATGAGAAGTTCCATGACTAAACTATTCCCAGCACTATTTGTTGCTTTAGAGAATATACAAGAAATACTGATATCCCTACTCAACCAGGCATTAGAAAACTTCACCCATTAAGACCCAAATCATAAACTTTCAGAAAGACCTGTATGATGACAGGGATCACAGAGGAGTAGTCAAAGCTTATTGAGTTTGGGGCAAAGACATTGTGCTTTAGACTTAGGAAGTCTGTAGTACATCCCAGGACCGTTAGTTGACCTGAGTTACAGAATCAGCACTGCATTGCATGGAAAGGGCACTGACTGAAAAGAGCTCAAGTATTATTTGGACCTGGTCCTCCCATTTTCACTTGCATGTACTTGGGCAAGGTGCTGGCCTCTTGCATCCATGTTATTCGGAGGGTTATTCTGAGGGTTAATGTAATTAGTGCCTCATGTATAATGGTGTTCATGAAAGGTTTGTTAAATTTGTTGTTTTGAGGTAGTATTGTTTATAGCTAGTTGAAAAAATTAAAATCATACACAAAACTAAACCCTTATATTTCTGAGATAACTTTTCTAAAGGAACTTTTAGTACAAAGATTTCTTTACTTTTCTAGGAAAATGTGTTTTGCTATGCTGGAAATCATTATAAAGACATGTGCAGGAAAAGTATTGCAAAGTTTTCATCAACAGTTTTTAAATGTTTTTTATTTATTTGTTTGTTTTTTGTTTTATCTTGAATAGTACAAAGGTACTTTTAAAGGTTTTAATCCAGGTTAGGCTATAAGGTAGTAAGTTGACTTCATAGAGTTGTTACTTTTGAATAAGATCTCATTATTATTTCCTAGAAACAACTAGGATTCTGAGAGAAATAAATATTGACCAACTATGTCAATTTAAAAAGTGTGTGTGTGTGTGTGTGTGTGTGTTTTAAAGATTTTATTTATTATTTCCAGAGAGAGGGGAAGAGAGAGAAACATCAATGCAGGGTAAAAGTGTTTAAATTTAGATATTTGATGTCATTAAGTTCTTGACAGTTTCCCTTGAATTCATATCATCATAATTTGCAAATTAAATCAACATAATTATATCCTCTTTTTTTTTTTTCTGGTTTTCTGAGCTGTTCATCTGCTTATTTTGAATAATAGGCACAATCTTTATACTTTTAATCTGTGAGAATTACCCCATAGTACAGCACAGTGCTGGCACTTAGCAAGGACTTAGTATTTTTGAAGAAATATATGTATGATTGAATGACACCAATTTGGTTATTTTTTCCAGGCAGTTTTTTCTTTCACTTCAAGTAAGAGATCTGTTCACTTCTACATGAAGGGTGCTGATGGAAGCTTGAATATCTAGAGCAATTGAGTTTATTGGTCAATGAATAACTTTTCATTTGAGCCCAACTTTCCACTAAATTTTTTTTTATTTTACTTTTGTTCTAATAGGCAAATGATCATTCTCAATCATAAAACCGAGTATTTAAACTTAAATTTCTAATAATGGGGATGGGGTAAAAATAAATTTTTCCTTTTTATTTTGTGTAGCACATTTAGCAACCTTCATTTTGTTCATTGTTACATCCACACTCAAAAATTTGTTAAATACTCTGCTAAGCATTTGTTAGGTACATCAGTGGATACACAAAATCATGCCCATTTCTCAAGGAAACTTTGTTTGGTGGATCTATTTTCCATTCTGGGAAATGCATGTCTATATATTTTATATATAATGTGTTAGATGACTGTAGGAAAAAAGGATTAGAGAAAAATAAAGTATTCTATATTTTACTTGTTCTAAGATTTATAGACATATTAACAAATTATGATTATAAAATCTATATGCAAGATATTAATGAGGGTATATTTTACAGGTAGTATGATTTTGGCATTGTTTGTAAAACTTGCTTTTATTTCACCAATCTGTAGTATAGTATATATAAATTATTTATATATGTAACTTATATAATATGTCTGCTATTATGTGTATATATACACATATATACTACATATATGTATATGTGTGTGTGTGTACATATATAGTATATATGTATACATATGTTAGATGAGACTGTAAAAGAAAAAATGAAAATATCCCGAACATATATTTTGGGAAGATTAATTTTGTTATTTAGATATGTAGTAATATAACATATTTGTAGGGTTATCTACACAGCATATTAACTTATAATATGATAAGTGACTAATAAATTTACCCATGTGGAAAGATAATACGAAGCCTTACAAATTGAAACAAAATAATTTAAAAATTATAACTTAAAAAACTGATGACCTATATTGATTTTTATACAAATTTTTTCTTTATCTGTGAAAAGAGACATCTAGCAACTAATTTCTTGATAACAGAGCTAAAACCATTTCCAGTGAAGAATTTTTGCTATTGAGGTGCTTTTATCAAATAGATTTCATGAAAATGTCCATTGAAAGAGGGAAAAAATGTAGGCAAATAGGAGGGCTAAGCTTATGCATATATTCATGGCCAATTTTAGAAAGTGACTGACTGAGTAGACTTGTTTCATTCTTGTAAAACGTTTTCAAAGTTGTCTCTATCTATTAATTAGGATATGAAATTAAAATTTGTCACATTCATTAAATATTATGTCAGTAATATAAGGCACATAGTCAGTTGACTCTTGACAGAATTTCATTTTTCTGCAGTTTCTAAAAGACTTTGTAAGGAATGGAATGCACTGATCTATATTTTCTATTGACAGCCCTCAAGGTCCTGCCAAAACCATTTCTCTTCTTATTATTAATTTTTAATGGATTTCCTTGAAATTTCTTACACATTAGAGAAGAATAGTACTGGAGCATTTCCTATGACTGCATTATAATTGCTGTCCCCTTAGTAATTGCTCATCTATTTAAAACCTCTCTTGCAAATATTTTTAAACAAACTGACATTATTCTATAGCACTAGTTATTCTACACTTCTGAAATATCTGGAAGGTGTCTTATTGCTATGTTTCATATGCATGGGTACCTAGGAAATAAAATTAAGTATGAAGGCAGTGGAAAATAGTTTATATTGATACAATGACATTTACTTACCTAGAATGATTAGATTTCTGGGACATTTGCTAATGACACTTTTATAGTTATACATACTTTTTTAAAACAAATGTCTAAATATGATGCCATGTAGTGTACCTTTAATTTTGACATTAATGTGTAGAACAGACTGTAGGACTGGTCAAAGCTAATGTAAGCATATATTATTGAAGAGCACTTAAATAGTTTAACTGACAAGTTTATAGAACCTGTAACAGTAAATTATGCAAATATATATTTTTATGAATTATTTCAATTTACCTTGCTTTCTCCTATCTCTGTTAATTAGTCAAAAAAACATATAACTAAGTTCTTAAAGTTATTTACCTATTGTTAATTTTCTTTGCTTTATAAAGCAAAGGGGACTTGACTAACATTTTGACCTTTAGCCTTGCTTTTTTGCTTTCTTCTGCTGACCTAATCATAACATAGTTTTAATTTTTCAACATTCCTTAGGGCCCTTTAGCATAAAACATGTTAATGTGTATTAATTCTGATTTTAAAAGCACCTAAGAATTGGTCTACAGATCCTTCTACCCTCAGATTTATTACCATATGCAAAACAAACCTTGTTAATTGTCAGGGTAAAATAATGATTCTAAATTTCTAGCCTTTGTCCAATGTAGTGGTTGGGTTGTAGAAAAGCTGATGAGCATATATATAGTTTTCATCACTTCTATTTTTGCATATGTCAGGGAAAGGAAGATCCAAGGAGCTTCAGAAAACCAGTGTTTACAAAGTGTTTACCCTGGCCCTGGCCCTGGCACTGTGTTGAGCATTATACATACATTATCTCATTTAGAGGTATGCCCCATTCACAAGGGCAACACCTGGGATTGATTCTCTTCTGAGACAACCCACAAAAGGCACTGTAAATAAGGCATCATGAGAGGAGGGCTAGCAGTGGCTGACTCTAATTTGCCAATGATTTTGAAGTACACACTTTCATACCCTAACAGATGGTGTATCTATCATTGGGGTAAATTTTTAAGGCCACAGCCAGGTTCACAAGGTTTGCCCTGATGTGGTGTGCAAGGATTATGCACTAAGTAGAAGATGTGGATACTATGGCAAGGACCACAGGCTTTGGGGATAAAGAAGACCACAGTACTAAATTTTTGCCATTTTCTGGTTGTGGAACATTAAATACATATGAATTACTGAGGGCTCACTTTTCCTGTAAAATGAGCTTAGTTATGGAAAACTCATTGAGAGCTTAAAGGCAAAAACAAAAAATTCCTTGCATAGATAAATGCTCCAAAGGTTATTTTTATGTTTTTTAATTGCTACTAATTTGAAAAATGTATTTTGTTCTGCAATATTTGGGGGCAGGTTGTCTTTATTGCCAGACAATTTTATGGGCTACATTCAAAGTCAGACTAACTAGACTTAGCTTAGAAAAGAGGTACTGTTTTATTTCACAAGAGCATATTCTTTTTAGAAATACTTAAAAATGGAACCATAAAACCATTCTAAAGTAAGAGAATTTCCACTTTGGATATACTATTTATAATAATGTAACCTGCAATTTCACTTGGCTCATCTGCTTCTTAAATAAATTTCAAAATTCAAAAGAAAAGATAGTAAGGACACAAATGAAAGAAATGAAGGAAAGAAGGAAATATAAAAAAGAAGGAAGGAAGATATTGATAATGCTTGTGTCCTCTCAAAAGACTATTACAGAATTTTGCAATTATAGTTCAGGAATTTTTATTTATCTATTAGAAAACTTAATAAACTAATAAACAATAATAGTGTCTTAATTCTTAATAAAAATATCTTAAATCTCTAGAGACAAAAAATGACCACATTTAACTTGCAACATATATTAATGTAGATTTTATTTCATCGTGCTCCTGAAATATAATTTTGTATGCAAAGAACAAGAAAACTGACTGCCATCAGCCACTGATGATCTTCACTAATAGTGAATGGATACATGCCACTGCATCCCATATTCATAAGGGTAAAAGTGAAAAGCATAAATCAACAAAGAAAAGCTGAATATTCTTTCTTACTCATACACATGTTTTTGTGGCCAAGAATATTGTTTTGCAAAGTAGAGTGTTGTGCCTTGTTTTTGAAGGACTTCCACAGAATCTGTTGTCATCTTGACTGAGGAAAATGGGCATGCTCTTTATTTTATTTTATTTATTTATTTATTTTTAATTTTATTGTTGTTGTATTACATCCATCCCCTTTTTGCTCCCCTCTGTCCCCCTCCCCACCCACCCATTCCCCCCAAAGTCGATCCCACCTGTTGTCCATGTCCATGGTTCCTTTATACTAGGTTCTTGTCTAAGCTGCTCCCCTTTCTTTCTTGCCTCTGCCTCCCCACTCCCCCCAACCCCTTTCCCCCTGACCACTGAAGGCCTATTCACTGTATTCATATACTTGGTTCTGTTTTGCTTGTTGTTAGTTTTGCTCATTATTGTCCCGTAATGGGAGAGATCATATGATATTTGTCCTTCACTGACTGGCTTATTTCACTAAGCATAATACTCTCCAGTTCCATCCATGTTGTTGCGAAGGGTACAAGTTCCTTCTTTCTTTCTGCTATATAGAATTCCATTGGGAAAATGTACCACAGTTTTTTGATCCAATCATCTACTGATGGGCACTTAGGCTGTTTCCAGCACTTGGCTATTGTAAAGAGTGCCGCTATGAACATAGGTGTGCATAGGTTCTTATGAATTGGTGTTTCAGGATTCTTTGGGTATAGTCCAAGGAGTGGAATTGCTGGATCAAAAGGCAGTTCCATTTTTAGTTTTTTAAGGAAACCCCATACTGTTTTCCATAGTGGCTGCACCAGCCTGCATTCCCACCAACAGTGTATGAGGGTTCCCTTCGCCCCGCATCCTCGCCAACACTTGTTTGTTGATTTGCTGATGATTGCCATTCTGACAGGTGTGAGGTGGTATCTTAATGCAGTTTTAATTTGCATCTCTCTGATGACTAGCGATGTTGAGCATTCTTTCATATGCCTCTGGGCCCTTTGTATATCTTCCTCAGTGAGTTGTCTGTTCAGGTCCTTTGCCCATTTTTTAATGATTGTCATTCTGACAGGTGTGAGGTGGTATCTTATTGTGGTTTTAATTTGCATCTCTCTGATGATTAGCGATGATGTTGAGCATTCTTTCTTATGCCTCTGGGTCCTTTGTATATCTTCTTCAGTGAGTTGTCTGTTCGGGTCCTTTGCCCATTTTTTAATTGGGCTGTCTATCTCCCTGGTGTTGAGTCACATTAGTTCTTTATATATTTTGGAGATCAGACCCTTGTCTGAGGTATCATTGGCAATTATGTTTTCCCATACAGTTGGTTCCCTTTGAATTTTGCTGCTATTTTCTTTAGATGAACAGAAACTTTTCAATTTGATATAGTCCCATTTGTTGATTTGTTCTTTGATTTCCTTTGCCCTTGGTGAAGTATCAGTAAACATATTTTTGCGTAGGATATCTAAAAGTTTGCTGCCTATATTTTTCTCCAGGACCTTTATGGTAGCACTGCTTATATTTAAATCCTTTATCCATCTTGAGTTTATTCTGGTGTATGGTGTAAGTTGGTGGTCTAGTTTTATCTTTTTACATGTTGCTGTCCAGTTCTCCCAACACCATTTGTTGAAGAGACTGTTTTTACTCCATTTGATGTTCTTTCCCCCTTTGTCAAATATTAGTTGAACATAGTGTCCTGGGTTAATTTCTGGGCTCTCTATTCTGTTCCATTCATCTATATGTCTGTTCTTATGCCAGTACCAGGCTGTTTTGATGACAGTAGCCTTGTAGTATTGTTTGAAGTCTGGTATTGTGATGCCTCCTACCTTGTTCTTCTTTCTCAAGATTGTGGTGGCAATTCGTTGGCATTTTTGGCTCCATATAAGTTTTTGAAGTATTTTTTCTATTTCTGTGAAGTCTGTCATTGGTATTTTAATTGGGATTGCATTGAATATGTAGATTGCTTTGGGTAGTATGGACATTTTAATGATGTTCATTCTTCCCATCCATGAACATGGCATATGTTTCCATTTATTTGTATTTTCCTTCATTTCTTTCTTCATTGTTCTGTAGTTTTCTGAGTACAGGTCTTTTACCTCCTTAGTTAAGTTTATTCCTAGGTGCTTTATTTTTCTTGTTGCTATGGTAAATGGGATTTGTTTTTTCGCTTCTATTTCTGTTGTTTCATTATTGGTATACAAAAATGCTTTTGATTTCTGGATATTGACTTTATACCCAGCTATTTTGCTAAATTTGCTAATTAGGTTGAGTAAGTTTTTGGTGGAGACCATCGGGTTTTTTATGTACACTATCATATCATCTGCAAATAATGACAGTTTAACTTCCTCCTTTCCAATTTGGATACCTTTGATTCCTTTTTCTTCTCTGACGGCTATAGCTAGAACTTCCAAGACATAGCAACAAGAAAAATAAAGCACCTGTGTCCAGATGCTGACCACTCCAGTTCTTCAAGACCTGAAGACATTTCGCGCTCCCTATCCTGTGCTCTAGCTGCTCTGCTATTCGAGAACACTGACAGCACTGCTCTCTACTCTGTTGCCATCTTCCCCAGGCATGCTCTTTAAATTGCTGTAAATTGCCTTCAAACTTGTTAAATATGGAAAAAAAAAACTTGGGCCATTTCTGTTAAAATGTGTTTCATTTTGCTTGTTGAAATAATTCTATGTGTAGAATAGGAAGTATGGTGAATTGTCATGGTGGAAGAGAATACATGCCTCAGTGGTTTATATTTCCTGCTAAGGAATTTTTCTTTATTCTATAATCAGAGAGGTGCCATTAAAATGTTATAATCAAGTAGGCCTAAATGGTAAGTCAAAATGGTATTTTAGAACAATAACTTTGATAGTATCTGGAGGAATAAATTCAAATTGGGACCTTCAGACAGACACAGGGAGAATATTTTATAATTGTTGAAATTTGGGGACTGCATTAAAAATATAGATAACAAGGCCAGTTCTTAAGGAGGTCAAAGAACAACAGAGAGCAGTAAAAATTACTGAGCTTACTGTATTCAAATTATTAGTAATTGTTGGAATAAATATAGGTTTCATAGAAAATTTAGATGTAGTTGAAATAGCATCATCTTGGCCAGTAAAAATTGAAATTAAACATATATAAACAAGAATTTGTTTATATAAAATAAAAAGAATATTTAGTAAATAGTAATGTCAAAAAATCCCATAAATTAAATACATGAAAACTACTATAATTTACTATTAGGGTTGAAAAAATTCAATTTAAGAAATATAAATTTGTAACCTCCAGATCAGAGAAAGGTGAATGTTGACAAATTGGATGCTATTTGATGTGATTAAATATTACACTCAATTTATTATAGCACTAAAATAGGTAGAAGAAATAACATAATATAAATAAAAGGAAATCCAGTATTATGACTAAATTTTAAGGAAATATAATTAGTGAGAATTATTAGTGCATATAATTACCACACACAAATATATCTTACATTAGTGTTAAAATATGTTTTTATTTCAATAACAAAATATTTCACTATCAATATTGGATGTTTTCAAAATGCTAGCATAGGAATACAATAAGACACTAATATTGACATTGATATATTTTATGTTTAGCAGTAATCAATTTGTAATGAAATCTAACAGGTAAGAAACAAGATCCTTTTAAGAGTACAAAAGGAGAAAGAAGAGAAGGAAGAGGAGGGGGAGGAGGAAGAAAGAAATAAAAAAACCTACAATGTAGGATAATTGTTTTTGGAGAATTTTTTCTCACTGAATACAGTGCAAGACTGCTGAGATAAAAGTTATAGAAAAAAAATGTTTTTTATATTCAAGGATATTATAGTCAATGGATTATTAAAAATGTATGCTAAACTCTCATTATTAACTTATGATCACTTGGGTTTACCAATTGCAAAATGTAAAGTGCTTTCCAGACAGCATTATGCATATTAGGCATGATAATTATTGCATTTATAATATTATACTAACATAAAGTGATATGTTAAAATCATAAAATAACAGAGCTTTCTACCTTAATGAATATAGAGTGTATCTGAAGAGAATGGCTTCATACAGAAAAACATAAAGGCCCTCTCTTCCAGCATTTTAAACTTCAAATTGTTGAAAGAGAGATATGTGGTATTAGAGGAAAACCTTTGAGTAGAGAGGAATGGACTAGCCCTTTCAGTGTGACTTAATTTGTTGATCCATGGCTTCTATAGATTACTTGAATGTAAATGATGAGCCTTGTTAAAGCTTTTCTATTATCTAGATCAGTAGGGATTTTTTTTCTCTTTCACAAAATGTATACAGATTAATATTATTAATTTTTTTTGCCTGAGAATGAGCAAATTAGATTGACATAAATATTACTTGACTGTAGTTTATCTTCTCCAGAAACACAAAAATGGTTTTTAATTACCCCTGATTTCTGAATAAAAATTGCAGATGCACAACTCTAACATTACCTTAGCTAATTTTTGCCTGATGCATGTTCTTTTTTTTCACAATTATTTGTATATGCAAGTAAACACCTTATGTAATAAATGTACATGTTCACTTTGCCTTTAGTTTTTGTTTTTCTTTTGTTCTCATTTTTACATGTTCAAAGGCTACTGGGAGATAAATTTATCCAATTTTTTTTTTCTCTCTTCAGTGCTAAAAGAACTTATTCAGACAAATTTTTCCTCTTGTTTAAGGAATTACACCAATTATTTAGTTTCATTTAAACATAGCTTGAATACATTGTAAAAACATTCAAATAAAACTCAAAGAGTGGCTTATTTCACTTAGCATAATATTTTCCAGTTTTATCTATGCTGTTGTAAAAAACAGAAGTTTCTTCTTTCATTCTGCTGTGTAATATTTTATTATGTAAATGTACCACAGGATTTTTTACCCACTCATTTACTGATGGGCACTTAGGCTGTTTCCAGCACTGGCTATTGTAAATAGTGCCATTATGAACACAGGGTGCATGAGTTCTTTTGAATTGATGACTTGGGATTCTTAAGGTATATTTTCAGCAGTGGAATTGCTGGGTCATAAGACAGTTCCATTTTTAGTTTTAAAAGAAAATTCTATGTTGTTTTATGCTAAGTGAAATAAACTGGTAGGTGAAAGATAAACACCTTATGATCTCAACTTATAAGATGAATCTAATGAACAAAATAAACTAAGAAACAAAATAGAACCATAGCCATGGAAACTTGGAACAAACTGAAAGTGACCAGAGGGGAGGGAGCAGAGGGATAATGGTGGAAAGAAGTGAAAGGGACTAAACAAATGATATGTATAAATGAGCCATGGCCATGGACAACAGAGTGGGAATTGACTGTGGGAGCAGGGGTGGTGGTATGTTGGGGATGTGGGTTGGACAAAGGAAGGCAAAGGAAGAAAACTTGGGACAACTGTAATAGAATAACAATAGAATGACTTAAAAAGAAATAAAAATAAAGAAAAAACTCAGAGTACCTCTAAAATAATTTTTCAATGTTTCCTTTGTGACAGAGATTTGCCTTACAGTATTTAAAATTTTTACAATTATCCTGTAAGGGATATCCCATTATTCCTAATGTCTCATAGGTATAAAATAGGCATAGTGAGGGATTTTTTTCCAATTATGTAGATTGAAAGAATACTTGGAAACTGGCAACACATGTCAGATTCTTGGAGGGATATTTTGTTGCTGAGTGAAGGAAGTTTTGATAAAATGGTCTTAAAATAGCCTTGGCTAGGTGCACAGTGGATAAAGCATTGGTCTGTGAACTCAAAGGTCGCTGGTTCGATTCCCAGCCAGGGAACATAACCAGGTTGCAAGCCAGGTCTCTAGCTACCTCTGTAGCTGGAGGCAGATGAAAGGCAACCATACATTGATGTCTGTCTCCGTCTCTGACTCCCTCCCTTCCCCTCTCTCTAAAAAATAATTTAAAAATCTTTAAAAAATAATAAATAAAATATATTAACATATTTTAAGGATTGAACATTGGCACTTAAAAAAAAAGAGCCTGAGGAAAAAATGGTGTTCTTGAGTGCCAGAGCAGCTGCAGGATAGGATAGGAAGCATGAGATGTCTGCAGGTCCCTAAGAATTGGAGTGGTAAGCATCTGGACTCAGGGGTACACAGCCCAGAGGCTGCAGAGACCTAAAAGAGAGCAAGTGAGATAGTTGGAACTGGCCAGTGGGCCTACATCAGCTCTGGGCAGTGGCGGCTCTGCCCAGAGGGACATCTCTAACTGAAGACAGCTCCAGGCTCCCTGGTGACTAGAAATCTGAGCAGTGAAATATGGACAGTGAGTGCAAAGTCCGGGAGATTGAGGAATTGAACTGCAGGGGAGGGATTGTGTGAGAGCTGTGCTCTGTGCTCCGGAGGCTGAGAGAGATAAAGCGCCTCTCAGGGCCATAGGTGGAGCAGAAGAGACCCCCGTAGAGCAGGGGTTGGGGAGCGGGGAAAAGCACAGGCCAGGGCAGCAAGATGGCTGAAAATTGTACCCTTTTACCACCCAGGGAGAGGAAAGCAAAGAGTCCCAGCAAGAAGAGAGGCCCAACCTCACACACCCACACCTTCGCACAGGCTCCCACAGAAACCCCAGCTCAAAACTGCCCACTGGGAAATTGCTGCTGGTGCAATTGGCATGCCCCTTGCAGGCGACAGAAACCTCCTAAAAGAGCTGGAGGGGGAGGGGGAGCCATCGATGGTGCTGTTGTTGTGGGGCTCCCTACAGAACCAGAGGCCCATTGAAAGCAGTGAAAACCTCCACAAAAAGCTGGATGGGAAGGGCTAGCCATAGCTGGCAAACCATGCTGCGGAGCCCCCCGGGAGCCAGGTGCACATCCCAGAGGCAGTGGTGAAAACCTCCTCAAAGAGCTGGACAGCGGAGAGCTAGCAATCACCTGCAAGCAACGCTGCAGAGCCCCTTGGGGCTCTTTGCAGACAGGGGCTACCTCCTCAAAGAGCTGGAAGGGGAGAGCTAGCCATCACAGGAGCAAATGAAGTTGCAGGCCACCCCCACTTGGAGCCAGGTGCCCATCGCAGATGGAAACCTCCTCCAGGAGCTGGAAGGGGAGGAGTAGCCATGGACACCACATAAACACCCTGCAGGTCTTCACACAAAAGCAGTGAGAGAAGGAAGGACCCCAATACGCCAACAGTGCAGAAACCCAGCTAGGCTACTAGAGGCTCAGCCTCCTGGGGGCAGGGGGGTGGCACTCAGAATTAGCCCTGACTGTAACAACCATAGGCCCTGCCACTCCAAGGCCACACAGCCTGACTGTAGACTGCAGAGACTTGATCAAGAAAAAGAGGCAGACCCAGGAAATGGATCGCTGCTAATCTCAAGCACCTGAGTTACACAGAGAGCTCCATGAACTATTAATCCCTAACATATCCTTTTCCGAAGTTACTTCCAACCCTCACAATTAGTGTGTTTTAAGTAAATACTGCATATATCTAGTGTATCCCAATTTCCATATTTTTACTCCTTCCTTATTTCAATTCACCTAACTACCCAAGATCATCCTCCTACTCTTGTATTAGTCTACTCACTTTCCTGTTACAATTCATTCCCAGTCCTCAATCTAAATATTCCTCCCCTCCCCATCCACTTAAAACCTTTGTGTGTGTGTGTGTGTGTGTGTGTGTGTGTGGGTGTGATACTAGGGTCTACATATTATTTGTTTATTCTAAAAGCACACTAGTCCTGGCTCCATTGGGACCAATCAGTGCTCTTTGAGGGTGGACAGGGAGGTAGATGTGGCAACTATATATATAGGTTTATACTGTTGACTCGAACTTGAAGCATTCTGATATTCGCCCTCCCATTTCTATGTAAGAATTTACATAGATAAGTCGACTTTCTTTCTTGCATCCCCACTATCTTTGTCACTCCTTCAAACCCATCAAAATTATCTGTACTTTAGCCAACTTAATCATTTTCCCCCTCTTATAACAGTCTTATCATATCTATATCCCTATTAAGACTGGTTCAGTTACAACTGAGGGTGTGATTAAAAATGGGGGTTACCTTGGAGAGTATGGGTATTCAGCTAGGTTCATAAGCAGTCCAAAGGGGGATTAAAGGAGAAATATATCTCTGAAGGTGTGATTATTTTGCCTGGACTGGTGGTTCTGTTTTAGGAGCAGCTCAAAAATAATGTATGAGAAAGGATAGAAGCAGTGTCTCTCAATCAGCCAACTGGATAGAAAGGAGCAACACATACAACAAATCCAAAATACAACCAGACAGCCCAGATTAATGACATAAAGGGCATCCCAAGACGAACAAGTAGAGGAAATCTAGAAGACTGAAACACTGAACTCTACAAATATCCTAACACAGAAGGGCACTCCATGAAGTCAGGGAATCAAAGTAAATTAGTCCAAGACTAAAACAAGCAATAACAGACACCCAAAATGGGGGAAAAAAAGAATCAGTCCATCACCGAAAGGAAAGGAGGAATCCCCAGAAAGATCACCAAATGAAACAGGCAAGCAAACGATCAGATATGGAATTCAAAATAATGATGATAGAGAAGTTCAATGAACTCATCCAGCTCAAAGAAAACTATAAACAACTCCAGGGGAACTATGAAGAACTCTAGGAATTTACTGAGTGCTACACCAGCATTAAAAAGGATATAGAAACTATCTCTAAGAGCCAGGAATGAATGAAGAATACAATTTCTGAATTGAAGAATACAGCGAAAGGAATCAACAGCAGGCTAGAGGAAGCAGAGGGTTGGATCAGTGAGCTGGAGGACAACTTAGAAAAATAATCCAAGTGCAACAGAATGAAAAAAGGCTAAACAAGAACAAAGATGTTTTAAGAGCTGCAGGACATAAAACCCAATAATATTCATATAAGGGATACCAGAAGGAGTAGAGAAACAAAGAATGGAAAACCTATTCAAAAAAGTAATGATAGAAAATTTCCCTAATATGATAAGACAAAAATGTTACTGAAGTTCAGGAAACACAGGGGGTCCCAATGAGGATAATTCCAAACAGAACCTCTCCAACACATTATAATTAAAGTGGCAAATTACCGAGACAAAGAGAGAATCCTAAAAGCATCAAGAGAGAAATAGCAAATAACATATAAGGGGGCTTCAACAAGGCTATTGAATGATTATTGAACAGAAACAATACAAGCCAGAAGGGAATGGCAAAAAATATTCCAGGTAATGGGAAACAAAGGCCTGCAACCAAGAACACTCTACCCAGCAAAGCTCTCATTCAAACTGGAAGGAGAGATAAGTTTCCCAGACAAAAGAAGAATAAAAGGATACATCTATACCAAACCAGCATTGCAAGAAATGCTAAAGGGTCTGCTTTTAAAAAATGATGAAACAGAGAGAGGCAGAGAGGAACACAGGTACAAAAAGGAAAATGACAGTAAGTAAATATCAATCAATAATAACCTTAAATGTAAATGGATTAAAGGTGCCAATCAAAAGACAAAGGGTAGCTGAATGGATAAGAAAACATGACCCACATATATGCTGTCTTCAAGAGACCCACCTCAGAACAAAAGATCGACATAGTTTGAAAGTGAAAGGACAGAAAAAATAAATCAAGCAAATAGATGTGAAAAAAAAGCTGGAGTAGCAATACTTATTTCAGACAAAATAGATTTTACAATGAAGGCCATAAGAAGAGACAAAGAAGGATATTTTATAATACTTAAGGGAATAATTCATTAAGAAGATATACCTCTGGTAAACATATATGCACCCAACATAGGAGCTCCCAAATATATAAGGAAAATCTTGGAGGACTTCAAGAAAGACGTAGACAGCAACACACTAATAGTAGAGGATTTTAATATCCCATTATCAACAATGGACAGATTTTCCAAACAAAATGCGCCAAGGATATTGTGGCATTGAACAACACTCTAGAGGAAATGGACCTAACTGATATATACAGAGTCTTTCACCACAACGAAGCAAACTACACACTCTTTTCAAATGCACATGAAACACTCTCAAAGATAGACCCCATGGTAGGTCACAAGATAAGCCTCCACAAATACTGGAAAATTGAAATCATACCAAGCATCTTCTCAGATCACAATGGATTGAAACTAGAAACCAACCTCAAGGGAAAAATCAAAAATGCTGTAACTCATGGAGACTGAATAACATGCTTTTAAGTAAGGAATGGGTAAACAGTGAGATCAAAGATGAAATAAAAAAGTTTCTGGAAACAAATGACAATGAATACACACAACTCAAAACCTATGGGACACAGCAAAGGCAGGCCTCAGAGGGAAATTCATAGCAATACAGGCCTACCTATAAAGGATAGAGGAAGCTTATACAAAAAGCCTAACCATAAAGCTGCAAGAACTAGAGGAGCAACAACAAACAAAGCCCAGGGCAAGTAGAAAAAAGGAAATCATCAAGATCAGAACAGAATTAAATAACTTGGAGACTAAAACTACAGTTCAAAGAATCAGTAAGTCCAAAAACTGGTTCTCTGAAAAAATAAACACAACTGACCAGCCTTTAAGCAGACTCATCAAGAAAAAGAGAGATAAATCAAGAGAATCAGAAATGACAGAGGAGAAATCACAACTGATACTTCAGAAATACAAAGGATTGTAAGAACTTACTACAAACAACTATATGACAAGAAATATAACAACCTGGGTGAAATGGACAAATTTTTGGAAATGTATAATCTATCAAAACAGAATTCAGAAGAAGCAGAAATTCTGAATAGGCCAATAACAATTAGTGAAATTGAAGAAGTAATCCAAAATCTCCCAAAGAACAAGAGCACCGAATCAGATGGCTGCACAGGTGAATTCTACCAAACATTTAAAGAACTAACTCCTATCATTCTCAACCTCTTCCAAAAAATTCAAGACGAGGGAAGACTCCCAAACTCTTTCTGTGAGTCCAATATTATTTTAATCCCCTCTCTCTAAAAATAATAAAAAATAAAACAATTAAAAAAATTATATGGAGCCCAAAACACCCACCAATAGTCACAGCAATCTTGAGAAAGTACAAGGTTGGAGGAATCACAATATGGGGCATCAAACTATACTACATGGCTACTGTAATCAAAACAGTCTGGTACTGGCATAAGAATAGACATATAGATCAATGGAACAGAATAGAGAGCCCAGAAATAAACCCAGGACTCTATGGTCAATTAATATTCAACAAAGGGGGAAGGAACATAAAAATGGAGTGAAAAGAGTTTCTTCAATAAGTGGTGTTGGGAGAATTGGACAGCCACATGCCAAAAAATAAAATGAGACCATCAACTTACACCATACACCAGAATCAACTCAAGATGGATAAAGGACTTAAACATAAGCAGTGCCACCATAAAGGTCCTGGAGAAAAATGAATACCTTAAAATTTTAGATATCCTACACAGAAATATGTTTACTGATACTTCTCCAAGGGCAAAGGAAATAAAAGAACAAATAGACAAATGGAACAAATCAAACTGAAAATTTTTTGTTCAGCTAAAGAAAACACCAGCCAAATTAAAAGGGAACCAACTGTATGATAAAACATATTTGCCAATGATACCTCAGACAAGGATTTGATCTCCAAAATACATAAAGAACTTCTGGGACTGAACACCAGAGAAACACATAGCCCAATTAAAAAATGGGCAAAGGACCTGAAGAGACAACTCTCTGAGGGAGACATACAAAGGGCCCAAAGGTATGTGAAGGAATGCTCAACATCACTAGCCATCAGAGAGATGCAAATTAAAACCACAATAAGATACCACCTCACACCTGTCAGAATGGCAGTCATCAACAAATCAACAAACAACAAGTGTTGGCAAGGATAAGGGGTAAAGGGAACCCTGGTGCACTGTTGGTGGGAATGCAGGCTGGTGTAGCCACTATGGAAAACAATGTGGAGTTTCCTTAAAAAATTAAAAATGGAACTGCCTTTTGATTCAGCAATTCCACTACTAGGGCTATACCCAAACAACCCTGAAACACCAATTCATAAGAACCTATGTACCCCTATGTTCATAGCAGTGCTATTTACACTAGCCAAGTGCTGGAAACAGCCTAAGTGCCCATCAGTGGATGATTGGATCAAAAAACTTTGGTACATTTACACAATGGAATACTACACAGCAGAAAGAAAGAAGGAACTCCTAACCTTTGTAACAATATGGATGGAACTAGAAAGTATTATGCTTAGTGAAATAAGCTAGTCAGTGAAAGATAAACACCATATGATCTCACCCATTACAGGACAATAATGAACAAAACAAACAAATAAGCAGAATAGAATCAGATACAGGAATACAGTGAATAGACCTTCAGTGGGCAGAGGGGAGGGGGATAGGGGCAGGGGGAGGAAGAGGCAAAGAAGGGGGCCAGTTTAGTCAAGGAACTACTATGGAAGAACCATGGACATGGACAACAAATGGGATTGACTTTGGTGGGGAGTGGGTGGATGGGGAAGGGGACAGAGGGGAGTAAAAAGGGGATTGATGTAATACAAAAATAAAAT
Organism: Noctilio leporinus; assembly: GCA_004026585.1. Taxonomy (NCBI): domain Eukaryota; kingdom Metazoa; phylum Chordata; class Mammalia; order Chiroptera; family Noctilionidae; genus Noctilio; species Noctilio leporinus. Next base: position 118,080 of record PVIW01001902.1, on the reverse strand, counting down.
TAAAATAAAAGGTGCCACTGAAACATACCAAGGAAACATTAAATAATTAATTTTCCATGCCAAAAAAACCACAAAAACCCTGAATGCTACTCTTAATAAAGAACAAATGGCTTTCCTATTATCATTATAATCAGGTTATCAGACCTGCACATTTCAATCCAGTTCAGGAAACTTAAGAGTTAAAAATAGAATTGGAAAAATATGAATGCCAAAATTTTTCAGTTGGGTAGAAATCACAGACATACAGGAGAGCAACCATAGTTTAGATTTGTGGGGAAAAAGTCCAAAGAATTTCCTGTCCAAATGTTTTCAGAATGAATAAAGAGATTGCAGGCTTGTTCTTCTTTACCAACGACAGAATAGGTAATAAGGGGTACAATGAATTTATGTTAAAGACAAATTGGCTGTTGGTTAAAGATAAATTTACTGTGGGAATAATTTACTTAAAGAAGATATTTTTTTTTTAAAGATTTTATTTCATCATCTTAGAAAGAGGGGAAGGGAGAGAGGTAGAGAGGGAGAGAGTTATCAATGTATGGTTGCGTTTCACCTGCCTCCAGCCACAGACCTGACTGGAGACCTGGTTTGCAACCTGGTTATGTGCCCTGGCTGGGGAATCGAACCTGCGACCTTCGGGTTTGCAGGCCGGCACCTTAACCACTGTACTACCAGCCAGGGCTATAAAGAAGATATTTAACTCTTCCTGGATACACTTAAAGACAGTGAAAATGTTTTCACCTGTTGGGAATGATTTAAGTATTAGTTACTGTGCTTAAACTTAAGAGTGAATAGGACGAGTTAATGAATTTCATATTAAAACTGATTTTTAGATGATTTCCAGTAACATTTAAGTTACAGACTTAAGAAAACGTCTGTAATGATTCATTGTCAATTTAAAGTCTAAAGAAAGTAGTTAAACTTAAGTGGGTTTATGTCTGGATACCAGCATTCATTATAGGCTATGTAGGTGGGGAGAGACTTTGTTACCTAAAATTATAGTGGAAATTGATTCAGAATAGCTAAACCTGATTCAAAATCATGACTCAGTAGTGGAAGAAGCTTTGAAAAATGGGATTTAAAAATAGTAATACTGAAATTTTTATATATATCTGCTTCTTAATAGAAGCAGAATTAGGTATTACCTGTTATGTGTCAATTAATGTAGTTTGGGAAATTTATAGAAATAAAATAAATAAAACAGGATAACATATTGCATGATATTGGATAGAGCTATTTTACTTGATAGAGACTTTGAGGTAGCAGTGACTAACTTTAATACTCTAACTCATATGTTGGAATAATTCTTACATCATAATCAGTTCTAGTGTTGATATTGCTAATTTCCACTGACATTGTACAAAGCAGACGCACATGCACGTGTACACACACATGCACACATGCACACTTTTTTCATTTTATTTCACTGTTTTCTCACTTGTGTTCCTTCCTACTTTTGGTCCAATTCAGATGAGGCTTTGATCTACTTTATTGACAACACAAGTGAGTGGTTCAGTTGGAAGGTGAGCTTGCTCTGTTACCCTGACAGTTTCCTTTCTCCAGTCAGGATACCATTTATGGCAGACACTCAGATTTCTCTTTAATCTAATAAGATTCCATTAACCTAACTTGGCTAGATGTGCTTTTTTAAAAATTATAATCAACTTTCAGGCCAGCCGTTTTAATAATTATATATTTCTGCATTTTTATTTATAAGAAAATTACAGCTACTTCTATCCTTTACCAAGTTGACAAAATGCTTCCCCCTGGAGGAAAGAGAAATCTAATGAAACTGCATTCACTGATCGGAAGATAAGTAGATATCTTCCAGTCCCTAAATTAGGACCTAAGGTCTTCAAGATAAGCAGATAAGCCCCTGTTTTCTGGACCTTGCCTTATAGTGGTGATACAAGTGGACCAGAGCTGAATAATAACTGTTCCCAAGGGGAATCACATGGAAGGTACGATGGACAGCCTGGGCAGATACAGAAGGCTCACTGGAAGAGGAAAAGACTAGAGTGAATGTGGAAGGGATTGCTATATGTAGAAAGAGGAGGAGGGCATTTCAGAAAGAAAGGTAATGATTAAAACACATTCAGAGAAAAGCACTCTTTTTATAAAATGCACCCTATAGTCATCAGAGGAAGAAAAACAGAGATGAGGCTTTGAATTGTCCAAGTAGAAGGATTAAAAATGGAAAACATCATGATCAAGTTGGCAATTAAGTACAAGCATTCAGGCCCAAATATGAACGATAGTTAGATAAGGCCCAAGTTGGCTGAGATCATAATTAGAAGAATATTGAAGTGAGCCAGTTGAGAAACAATGAAGGTTGGCTAAGACAGTAATAATGGGATGGAGGAAAACAAAAAAGCAAGATTAAATTGACAGGATTCAAATGTGGAGGGTGGAGAAGATTTAAATGCTAAGAATGACATTCAAAGTTCAAAGTTCAGATTTAAACTGTTTACATAGTGCTGGATGGTGGAGAAGATTTAAATGCTAAGAATGACATTCAAAGTTTAAAGTTCAGATTTGAACTGTTTACAGAGTGCTGCACTGGGCAAGTTAAACAACTAGAGAAGTAGACCCATAGACATACAACCTTTAAGATGTTCATGGAATAATTGAAGAACATAGCTGGTTGGTAGGTTCATGTTTAATGTGGAGATAAATATGGCTTCAATATTTATCTCCACATTAGACATATATGGAATAAGTGTCTATTTATGTGGGTGTAAATATGATTTAAAGTTTCATGTGTTAGAGTAATGAACAAAACCACCAGTATCTAAAATAATGAATTATATATCACATAGGAGATTTGATTAGCGTACATATACACATTAATAACTTAAATACAAAACTATAGAGTATTCAGAAAAGAGTGGTTTTACTATTTAATCTGTGAATTACATATTAGTTTGCAAGAGGATTCAGATTGGCAAGATTGGCAGTAAGTTATTTCTTTTTAAAGTATATTTTATTGATTATGCTGTTACAGTTGTGCCAATTTCTTTTCCCTTTGTTCCCCTGCACCCAGGACCCCACTACCCTCTAGCAGCCCCACCCACCTTAGTTCATGTCCATGGATCGTGAATGTCCATTGGTCAGGCATGTCAGTTCTTTGGCTTCACCTTTTCATATACTATTAACATCCCCCTTCTTATTTTGGATCTACCAATTATGCTTCTTAATACCTGTACCATTTCCCCATTGCGCTCCCTTCTCTCTCTAGCTGATAACCTTCTAAATGGTCCCCATACCTATGATTCTGTTTCTATTCTGATTCTGGTTGTTTGCTTAGTTTGTTTTTGTTTTCTTTCCTTTCTTTCTTTCTTTCTTTTTTTTTTTTTTGATTCTATTATTGATAGTTTTGAGTTTATGGTCATTTTAATGTTCTTAGTTTTAATGTTCTTTTTCTTAAACAAGTCCCATTAACGTTTCTTGTAATAATGGCTTGGTGGTGATGAACTCCTTTAACTTTACCTTGTCTGGGAAGCACTCTTTAACCTTTAGCATTTTAATTATGATGTGTCTTGGTGTGGTCCTCTTTGGACCTAATTTAGTTGGGACTATCTGTGCTTTTTGGACTTGTATGTGTATTTCCTTCACCAAATTAGGTAACTTTTTCTTCATTATTTTTTCATGTAAGTTTTCAGTTTCTTGCTCCTCCTCCTCTCCTTCTGGCCCCCTATGATTCAGTTGTTGGTACACTTAAAGTTGTCCCAGATGTTTCTAAGCCTCTTCCTATTTTATTTTTTTTAAATTCATGATTCTTCACTCAGTACTGATTGACTGCTTATTTTTTTCCTTACATTCCAAACCTTTTATTTGAACCTTGGCTTCCTTCCCTTCACCATTGGTTTTGTGTGATTTTCCTTCATTTCACTTAGCATAGTCTTTACTTCTTCTGTATGAGTTTGCAATGCATTTGAGCCACATGAGTTTGCTGTTCATACTCAAGCATGCCTGTCAAGTCTGTGAGCATATCATCAACAATGTTTTGACCTCTGCATCTGTTAGGTTGACTATCTCCTCATTGCTTAGTCCTCTCACTGGAACCTTTGTCTACTCCCTCTTTTGGGGGCATTCTAAACAAATGAACTTTGCTAAGAGACCAGTAATTTCTTCTGCTACCCCCACCCCCACTGGTTTTCATAGCTGGAAGCTATGTGGCTTTATTTGCCCTGGGGCTGGAGCTATGAGCTGCTCAGTCTTGTCTGGGGCTAAGAATGCTTCCAAATGTCCCTCCCAACTTTTATAATGTGTGACTGTGCTTTCAGTGGGCCATTGCCTTACTGCCACCTCCACCACCAGACCTCATACTCTGCCCCAGCTCTGCCTCTCCTACCTGTCTGGACAAGTATTACCTCTTTATATCTTTGTTTATTGGACTTCCATGCAGATTGGTTTTCTGGTAGTTCTGGTTGTTTTTAATTTTTAGGTAGTTGTATTTCTTCTTCTTGTTGTGGAGATGGTGAAGCATGTCTCCATCTTGGCCAGAAGTTCCCCAAAATAGAGCCAATTATTTCTGAAGAGACAATTTTGGAAATACTTTGTTTTACTTACTAACCTACTAGAATAAATAATACACTAGTTATAACAATGCAGCCAGAGTAAGGTCGCTCTGAATCCCATTCCTTAGACTCATCAGAAGACATACAAACATTGGCAATAGGTTTTAGTTCCTTTAACATAAGCCACGTAAAATAAATCTGTTATCATTATTTTTGTAAATTAAAGACATAAACTGTGAATCATAAAGAGGACATAATATGGACTCCTTTCATGTGAATTTGCAATGCCTTTTAGTCTTTAATTATTTGTATCTGTGAATAAACCCACTTACACAGACATTCCCATTCATAAAATTGTGATGATAATATTTCTTGCTGCATGCAGCTATGATTGGAGAAGATTAAGGTGAGAGTTTTAGATTGGTCAAAATAATTGATTATATGCATATATATGGATTTCTCATCAGCATAAAAATATTTTCTGCTATAGCTAGACAATATAATTGCTTAAAATAATTTTTTAACTCCTCAGTGATAAATAGTGATCACAGTTTCAAATAATAATAAAGAAATAATTTTAGGTGAACATAATAATTTAAGGCCCAGTAACTTTATAAGTGTAGATCAATAGTGAGCATTGAATGGGAGATAGAATATTTGTGTAAAATTATTATATTAAGGTTCCAGGGTATTTCTGTACTAAGTAGGTTTGTTTTTCTCTATGGAGTCCTGTGTCTTTGTCTCTAAAATAAAGATGTCAGGTACATAAACCAGACATCTGTCCCACCAGATCCATTTTCTGCTATTGTCAACTATGCTAGGGGGTGGACCCATGATATCTCAGTGAGGCTCTTGACCATTTTGTGTAAGGTAGGTGATTCCCTCAGGAAAAGATGAGAGAATAGTTCAGGAGCCTATGGTTAGGGTATTTATTCCTTGGTTTTCTTCCTATGATGTTGCCTTGTGCTGACTGGACTCTCAAGAGGTCTTAATTTCCAAAGGAGACCCCTATGGAATTTTCTCTTCCTTTTCTCTCTCTCCCCTTGTCTTTTTGGGTGTTGGTTGTGGAAAAGGCTAGCTAGCCCCTTACTTTTACTCTACCTCTTATGGTATTTTTACATCTTGTCCACAGTTTTCTCTGTAAATAAAGCTTCCTCACATTATTCCAATTTGAGTACCATCTATATTCTGTCAGATCCTGAAATACAATAGTCTCTAGAATTACAATCAGGAAGAATATTCTTTGTTTCCGTTTGTAAAGTGTGTCCAGGATTATAGGCATTTCTTTGTATCTTAATGGTATACACTGTATTATATAACATGTCATATCAATTTCACTTTAAATGTTGGTTAAAGCAGGCCTTAAATTGGTTCATCTGTGACACTTTTAGACAATCTGAGACATTTTCTATTCTATATAAAAGGAAAAAAAAGAATCATTGACAACTAGGAAAACCCTTTCTGAACTGACATATAGGAATAGCTATTCTGGTATTGTTCATGCTTTTGTATAATAGCACAGGAAAATTGTTCTTTCAATGGTCACTAGCAGCATTCAATTTTCATATACCTACTTCCTGTTCTGGGTCCTCAAAATCGCAATTTTTATTTGCAATTCTTCATTCAAGACAATAGTTATTTAGGCCACGTCTTCATGGTAATCTATTTTTCTAGAACAAGCAAATATATTTAGACTCTAATGTCCAAGGTATATCTGGAAAAAATCCAGCCAGTGTTACTAAAAATAGTTTGGATGACATCTGTATAGTCTAGCAGCTAAGGAGAGTGGACTGGAATACACACGTGTGACCAACGGCAACTTTACTGTACTAGTCAGTGGGGGTGGTAGACACCATTAAGTGAGCATGTGCACTGTGTGTCCATCACATTCAAACAAGTCTGAATCATATTTTGCATTAAACTTGAACATGCCTCTATGGAGACTATTTGGATGATTCAGAAGGCAACTTATGATTGGCAGCTTCATTACAAAAATGTGCCCGCTCATATATCATGCCTAGTGCAGAGATTTTTTGTGAAACATCAAATTACCCAGGTAACTCAGCTCCCCACCCTGAAGCCCAAATTTGGTTCCTGAAAACTTCTGGATTTGCCCAAAACTAAAGTCACTTCCTAAAGGGAATAAATTTCAGACCATCCATGAGATTCAGGAAAATATGATGGGGCAGCTCATGGTGAGTGGGAGAACTGTATGAGCTACCAAGGTGCCTACTCTGAAGGGCACTGAGTTGTCATTGTTCTATGTACACTATTTCCTGTGTCTATTACCTTATTTAATAAATGTCTTTATTTTTCATATTACAAGGCTGGATACCTCTGGATAAACCTCATATGTAAGTAGTCCATGTAGCTTGCTTGTCATCTCATACACCATCTGCAGCTGCTGTCACCTGTTTATGATTCTTGGGAGGAGTTCCCTCAGTTGCTCACACTGATTGAAGGGAAAAGCAGCATGTAATTGTTTTTGTAATCCAGACAAGACTTACTGACCTCCTAAGAGCTCAGCTCTGTTGGTATGCTGTGTAGAATAGGGAGTGAGTTCACCTCTAACAATGATTTCATATGATTTTCTTATAAAATTGGTCCACAGAAATGTAATTTGCCCTTCATTATTTACTTGGAAGTAAAAAGACAAAAACAAAACAAAACAAAAAAACCTGTGTTTTGCCCATAGTAAGTCAGTTTTGTGCAAAATATTATCACAAATATAGCATAGTCAGTCGTTTGGTTCACTTGTTCATTCAACAAATTTTACCAAGCTAGTCAGTGAGGGTATTATAATGATAAAAAACATATATGGTTACTTTCTACATGATAATTATAGTAAATGCAGGCAATATTCAATTAAGTAACTAATTAAAGTAAAAGAATGTAGTTTGAGAGGCATAAAAGAGAGGCATCTAACTTAAAATTAGATTCCCAGAGGAAGTGCTGTACAGAAGAGTTGTAGGATAGGTTTTGCTTCTGACATGGTCTAGTCAACTGGAAAATTTGTGCCTTTATTAATTAATAGAATACATATTAAATAACCTGACCAAAACATCACACTCTTAAAAAACAGTTCAAACACATAATATTATTAGTGAGGGTGGAAAGATGTGGATTGACTCAAGTAGCACCTGGAATTTGATAAACAATAGAGTTTACATATAAGGGGTTCAGTGCAAGCTGGATTAAAGTATGTACAGATTCAAAGTATAGATCAGATTTTAAAAATTCAACAAGTTACTCAGGCTTTTCTTTACTTAGATGTTGTTTTTTAAGTCTCTTAAGGTTTCAGTAATTCAGCCTTTGCTCCCAAGTATATATAGCACTTTCATATAGCAGCTTGTTTTGCCTTAGAATGATTAATGTGGGGAAGAATGACTAAATAAAAACCATTTTTTTTTTTTTTTTGTAGAGACATCTCTGGTTCCAAAAATGCACAAATTTAATTAGATTTTTGGTGTAATACTATTAGAATAGACAATATTGTTTATTTTCCCTCTTGCATGATAAGAAATATGCAGTATTACAAGTAAAAAGTAAAAAGTGAGCTGCAAATCCACCATAATTTTGATAAATAATTGACATTTCTGCTATGTCCTACTTTGTGCAACTGAATAAATACTTAGCAAGTACTTATTAACTAATTTGATAAATGAGAATCTAAATTGGACAAGGTGCTAAATGTCAGAAGTATTAAAATTCCTAAAACCTTTGTCTTGATCCTCCAAGAGCTAATTTCCTACTATTGAGGGTATTGCAAACAGTTATTTATTTTAAAAGACTTTGTTTATCATTTTTAGAGAGAGAGGGAAGGGAGGGAGACAGAGGAAGGGAAACATCAATGTATTACATTTCACCTGCCTCCAGCTACTGCAAGCAGTTTTTTATCCAGCTTTGTTAAGACATAATTGACAAGGTGTATAATGTGATGATTTGATAAAGGTATATATTGCAAAATGATTACTGCAATAAGGTTAGTTAACATCCTTAACCTCAGATAATTGCCAATTTTTTTTGTTAGGGTGAGAAAATTTAAGATCTACTCTCAGCATTTTTAAAGTATGTAATAAATTATTGTTAATGATAGTCACTATGCTGTATATTAGATCTTCAGAACGTATTTATTTTATAACTAAAATTGTATCCTTTGACCAACATCTCCCTTTTTTTTGTCTATCCCTTAGCCTCTGGAAATCACTGATCTAATTTTTGTTTCTTTGAGTTTGGCTTTTTAGATTCTACATATAAGTGAGGTCATATAGTATTTGCCCTTTTTCGTTTGACACATTTGACTTAGCCCAATGTCCTCATTGTTCATAATGACGCAAATGGTAGGATTTCTTTTTTTTTTCTTTTGGATGAATAATATTCCATTGTGCATATATACCGTATTTTCTTCATCCATTTATGTGTCAATGGACAGATGTTTTTTTTGTTTTTTTTTTGTTTGTTTGTTTGTTTTACATCTTGACTGTTTTGAATAATGATGCAATGAACATGGGGTGCATGTATCTCTTATGAGGTAGTAATTTAATTTCATTTGGATAAATACACAGAAGTGGCATTGATGGATACTGGCTACATCAATTTACATATCTACCAATAGTGTCAAATTTTCCCTTTACATTTTTACCGGAATTTGTTATCTTTTATCTTTTTTATAATAGTCATCCTAACAGATATATCTCATCATGTTTTTGATTTACATTTTCTTAGTAACTAATTACATTGAGCACCTTCCCATATATATATACATGTTGGCTATTTTTATGTCTTCTTTTAGAAAATGTTTATTCAGGCCTGTTGCCCATTTTAAAATTGGACTACTTACTTAATTAATTTTTGCTATTATTTGAGTTCCTTATATATTTTGGGAATTAACCCCTCATTAGATATATAAGGGGGACTCCCTACAACCAAATTTATTTATTAAAAAAGTGTATATTTATTCTTACATGTTTAAACTTCAGTCACCTTCAAAGTACTCTCCATTTAATGGAATATACTTTATCAAGAAGCTTTTTTTCACTGCTCAAAATAGGTTTTGAACTCATCAATTTTGATGCCACTTAATGCTTCTGCTGTTTTTGGTTTCACCTCTTCCACATCAGGAAACATTTCCTTTTGAGGATTTTTTTCATCTAGAGAAACAAACAAAAAAGTCATTGGGGTGAGATCAGGTAAATAGCGGGGGTTGAGGCATGGGGGTCATGCCATTTTTTATCAAAAAATTGCTGAACACTCAGCATGGTGTGGGTAGGTGTGCTCATAAATCACCCAAAATGAAATGGGCAAACATGTTGAAAGAGCCTTCAAAAAAATTCACCGAGGCTGAACACAGACTCTCACAATAACACCAGCTGGTACACTGATACAAGTGGGTTCCTAGAACACCCACCTAGCAGAGGAAGTCTGTACCATAAAGGGCCCACTCTCCAGAAAATAATTCAGATATTTTTGGGTCCCCCTTTTGTAGAGTTTGCAAATAATTTCTCTCATTCCAAGTACTGCTTTTTCATTCTGTTCATTATTTCTATGCTATGCAAAACCTTTTTAGTTTGATGTAGGTCCAATTGCTGATTTCCACTTTTGTTGTTTGTGCTTTTGTTGTCATATCCAAAAAATTATTGCCAAGACAAATGTCAACCAGTTTTACCTATGTTTCCTTCTTTAAGAGTTTTATGATTTAACATCTTATATATAAATAAATCCTCAATCCACTTTGAATTAATTTTGTAGGTGGTGTTAAACAGGTGTTCAGTTTCATTCTTTTTCATGTGATCATCTGGTTTTCCCAGCACCATTTATCAAAGAGATTATTTTTTCCACATTGATTATTGGTTCACTTGTCAAATATTGATTGAACATATTATCATGAGTTTCTTTCTGCATTCTTAATTCTGTTCCACTGATCTATGTGTTTGCTTTTTATGAAGTGCCATACCATTTTGATTATTACAACTAAGATGGTTTGAATTCTGCAAAAGTGATAACTCAGACATGCTTTGGCTATTGAAGTTATTTGTAGGATTGTGTTTGTTTTATCTCTGTGAAAGAACTGCATTATAATTTTGATAGGGAGATAATCAAATCTAGAGATGGATTAGGGTAGTATGGACATTTTAATAATGTTAAAATCTCTTCAATCTATTGCACAGTATATCTTTTTGCAGAAGGATTTTAATGTCAGTTTGGGACCCCTTTCAAGTGGTTACATATTAATAGCTATTATTACAAAGCATTTTGCAGGAAAATATTTTTAATACAATAGCTCATTTGATACTTTCAACACCTCGGAGTAATGACTATGATTTTTAAAAAATTTTTATTTATTATTTTTAGAGAAAAGGGAAGGGAGAGAGGCAGAGAGGGAGAAAGACATCAATGTATGGTTGCCTTTCACCTGCCTCCAGCTATGGACCTGTCTGGAGACCTGGCTTTCAATCTGGTTATGTGCCCTGGCTGGCAATCGAACCAGCGACCTTTGGGTTCGCAGGTTGGTTGGTACCTTATCTACTGTGCCACTAGCCAGGGCTTAATTATAATTTTTATTACCTTCATATTATAGATAAGAAAGGTGAAACTGAATGGAATCAGATTTTTTTCCAAGGCAGGGAAATTTGTATTAGATATTGGATGTCAGAAAAAACCTTTGAATAAGGAGGGAAACTTGAATGAAAGTTAAAATATTTAAATGGTTGGGGGGTAATAGAAATTAAAATAAAAATGAAGAAAGCAAAATACAAACAGTTAAAAGTTTATAAATATAAGTAGTAAGTTAAGATTGAATTAGCTAACTGCCATAAGCTTTCAAATTTCAGAACAAATATTTGTGTAGAGGATTACCAAGAACAAAATGTTGCTCTAAAAACTCAACAGCAACAAGAAAACAACAATTATAAACTCAGGGGGAAATGTATACTTTGGATATAGAGAACAAAGTAAAAATAGCACATTTTATATGAAAATAAAAAGTAGTGTATTAGCTTTTATAAGTACAACTTTGGTTTTCAACGGGCTTAAGACCATGGATAATGCTTTAACTTTTGATAACAGAAGATGTTCAACTTGAACATACCAGCATAAAATGGAAAAGAGTTGTTAATATCTGATTCATAACTAAAAGGAACTTACCTGAGGCTTTAGGAAGAAGTGGAAAAAGGAGTAAGAAAAGGAATTTAAAAGGCAACTTGAAAGGATTAATTAAATGACCCAGGTGTGGAGAAATATCAGCTTATTGTATAAAAATGTCAAAGTAAAACCTAGTACAAAAGAATGAATAGGAAATAACTAATTCTTGACATGCTGGGAACCAATGTATTTTTGCCAGCTATGAATTGTTGGCTAAGAGGGAATATGAGAAGTGAAAAACATTTTAAGGGAAGAATTAGAGTCATGTTGAGCAGAAAGGCACTTAGAAAAAATACCACTGGAAGCCACTAGGTCTGACTTGGAAATGCTATCATATATGTGTGAATCAGAGATCATGAACTATCTCATTCTGTTATTGCATATTTCCTCAATGAAATATGGAAAGAAAAATTACCTTAAATATGATGCATATAGTAATGAAGGTGGTACTAGAGATGGACTTTTTGTTTCTGGGCAAACATTGACAAGGTTGAAATAGCCTAAAAGAAACATGAATTCAGATATTTGAATGAATTCCAAAACAATGCACATGTGAAGATGTTCATTCTTAGTTAGATCAATATGATAAGAAGATGGAATATATAGCAGAAAAATCAAAGGTGGCCATTGTGCTTTATGTATGAAAAAGCACGAAGCTTTGAAAATATTTCACTTCTGCAATAATTCAACCAAAATATTTTATTTTATTTATTTATTTTTAAAATATTTTATTTATTATTTTTTAGAGGGGAAGGGAGAGAGGCAGAGAGGGAGGGAGACATCAATGCATGGTTGCCTCTCACCCGCCTCCAGCCCCAGACCTGGCTGGAGACTTGGCCTGCAACCTGGTCATGTGCCCTGGCTGGGAATTGAACCAGCAACCTCTAGGTTCTCAGGCTGGCACCCATCCACTGAGCCATCAGCCAGAGCTCAGCCAAAATATTTTAAATATGAAATAATGAAGTTCTTAAAAATCTTACTAACCTAAGTAAAAGAAAGAAGAAGCAAAATTTGATGACATATTGGCTACAGAATATGTAAGATTAGGAACAGGTGAATAGTATTAATTAAAAAAATATAATTGCTACTAGAAAATGTAAGTGTTTGTGGCTGAAAGTATATGGATTTAAAAGGTGGTATTTGGACAGTGAGAGCTGAAGCTGTTGTGAGAGCCATTGCCTGTTTAACAAAATAAACTAACAAAATAAGCTAACAATGAAACAGAAACAGACTCATAGATACAAACAACAAACTGACAGCTGCTAGAAGGGAAGGAGTTACAGAGTTGGGTGAAAGAGGGGAAGTAATTAAGGAGGAAAAAGGAAAACTCATAGACCTAGACAGCAGATTGTGATTACCAGAGGGAAAAAGGAGTGGGGGAAATAGAAGAGGGTAAATAAAAGATAAACAGTGATGGAAGGAGGTTTGACTTTGGGTGGTGAACACAATATAATATACAGATGATGTATAATAGAATTACACACCTGAAATCTATATAATTTTATTAACCAGTGTTACCCCACCCCCCAAATTTAACAGTTAAATATAAATAAATATTGGGTTGGGCATAAAAAAAGTTCACTTGTTTTTTTTTCCCATAAAATGGCCCATTCCCATAAAATGCTTAGTGGTCTTTAATTTTATTTGAAACAATTTTGTTAGATTGTATTGTGACAGCTGTCATATCAGTGTGCATTTAAAAAGCTTATCAAAATTGGTGATTTTTGTGTAGTCATTTTCATATTGAAGATGGAAGAAAATGCACAACAATTTTTGGCATACTATGCTTTATTATTTCAAAAAAGATAACATAACTAAAACTCAAAAAATTATTCATACAGTGTATAGAGAAGGTACTGTGACTGATCGAATGTGTCAAAAGTGGTTTGGGAAGCTTCATGCTGGAGATTTCATGCTGGATGATGCTCCATGGTTGGGTAGACCAGTTGGAGTTGACACCAGTTTCAGTTCCTCTTCTACATTCAGATCCTTAACGTGTGAAAATAACAGTGATACTTCCTTTAAATATTCAGCCCATGAGGTCCAATATTCCCAGTTCCTTTAATCACTCCTCACAGGGTATCACTTTAACTTTCCACTCTCCTGATTTTCCTCCCCTGGGCATACTCTAATTAAGTTCCTTCTTAAAATGTAGTGCCTAGATTTAAACATGCCGCTTCAAATACATTCCACACACCAAGGAATAAAAAGAGACAAATGTTTCCTTTGTTCTGAATCCTGTGTTTCTATTAACACAGCCCAAGTTTGCAGGGCATTTTTTTTTTTTTTTTAGCCAAAATGCTCTCTGTTCACTCCTGTTAAATAATGTAGTCACCCTAAAAAGCCCTAGGTGTTTTTAACAAGTTCTTTCATTTGTTTGGGCCTCCTTCTTCTTGGAATTTGGAGCTGATTCTTTAAAACTTAAAACGTGCCATTTAAATCTTTTTTAAAAAGTTTTTATTCGTTATTTTTAGAAAGAAGGGAACAGGGGAGGAAGAAAAGGAGAGAAACATCAATGTATGGCTGCCTTTCACTTGGCTTCACCTGGGGACCAGGCTGGAAACTTGGCTTGCCCCACCTGGTTATGTGCCTTCACTGGGAATCAAACTAGTGACACAGGTTCACAGGCTGGTGCTCAGTCCACCGAGCCACATTAACCAGGGCCTAACTCTATTTTTATTAGATTATTATAATTCACCAGCAAATAAGCCAGCAGAGAAATTGAATAAGACAAAAAGTAAGCACAATGGCATATCACAGAATCATAGGGAAGGCATTTTTGGGAATATTTTGTAAAAATGTTTAACAAATTTAGTAAACATTCATTACATAAAATCTATATAATATGCTAAAAACGTTTTAAAGTTTATTTTATCCAAATTTTAAAACATCTTTCTTTTGCTTCATTTCCTATTTAGATAAAATTAGATTTCTGTTGTAGAAAGACATCTTTCTTTCATTGTAGCTCTTCTCCAGAGAGTGATAGAACTCAAGAGGCAAACTTATGGCTGCTTCAGTTACTAGTTATATGTCTCAGGCAAATACTAAAGTTCCTCTTAAACTGAGTTTCCTTACCTTTAAAATGGGGACAATAATAATGTCTTCTTCATAGAAATGTTGTGATAATCATATAAGGGACCATATCTGAAGTTTTGGACAAACTTCCAGACATAGAAAGCCATCAGTAAATATTAGTTATTTTTATTTGGCCATCGCTGAATCTGGAAGTTTTTCTATATTTCAGGACTTACCTCAAAACACACTTAAAATATATTTTAAGTATGTGTTTACATTTTTGTTTGCTCTAAAATCAATCATGTTGTTAAAAGAACTGCCAATTTCCAACTCAATTTTGTATTCATATGCTCTGCCATGACTTCTGGCACACAGTAGGTACTAAATGCTTGTAAACTAAAGTAAAAGAGATTAATAAATTAAGATATTAGCAACCTAAGAGCTCTTGAATAAAGCTTGACTAATGCTTAGTGATAGTGCTTATTACAGTATAATGCCAGTGTACAACCATGACCTGTTCTTCATGTGTCAATGGCTGTACTACTATTACTGAAAGATTACCATGTGTCTGAACTGTTTATGTACAATTTCTAATTTAATTCCGGTGACATAGATTCAATCACTAGTCTCTTTTTGTCCAAGGTCACTCAGCTGGTGAATGATGGAAATGGGATTAGAACCAAAGCAGTCTCACTTTAGAACTGAGACAACTCATTACTTTCCTGTATTGCCTTCTACCCTGCTGGGTCTCTCAAGGTCAATATTTCTAACGATAATAATCGTTAAAAACAAAATAGGATTTTGCTTCACATTTAGGTCATTTTGTACATTTTTTCCCCACCATAATGGCTTTCAGAAGCTATAGGTGATATAGATCATGGCAGCTTCCTTCTCCCTTCTGGCTGCCAAGGCTAGCAAGTAACATAGTTGATATCTGAGAAAAACAAGGAACCTGTCACTTTAGCACAATTTATTATGTCCATGTTAATAAAATATCACTATTGAGTTTATAGGCCAGGTGCATAAAAAGCCAACTTGTTATGGCAGCCTAACTTAGTCATTTCCTAGTTAATGTCAGAAATATTATTCAGTTTCTCTGAACCTCAGTTCCTTTATCCTTGAAATGGTGGGTATAATAGGTTTCCAAACCATTTTAATGATTAAATGAAATAACATGTGACAACTTTAAATAATGCCTAGCTTAGAGTAAAGCTTTGTGCTTCTTGCCCAAATGAAATTGATAAGCCAATGGGAGATACTAGCATTTACATTACTAACTTTAGTATGATACATTCTGAGATAGACAGGGTATATACAGGGCACATGATAAATTGGCACACTTTTAGTAAAATAATATACCACAAAAGTATTATATTTTGAAATAAATTTATTCTTATATACAAATACATAAACATAGTCATTATTTTAAAAATTGTTTTAAAAAAGTCTTCATTTGCTGCAATAATAGACTTGATTCAACTTAGGAATCTTCAGCACATTTTAATGAACTTTATCCATGTACATCATCATGTTTTCAATCTTAGCTTTAGCAGCCTCTTCATTGGAATAAGTTTTTTTTTTTTTTAATTATTATTATTTTAATTTTATTATTTCCAGAGAGAGGAGAAAGGAAAGAGGCAGAAAGGGAGAGAAACATCAATGTATGGTTGCCTTTCACCTGCCTCCAGCTGCAGACCTGGCTGGGGACCTGGCTTGCAGCCTGCTTATGTGCCCTGGCTGGGGAATCGAATCAGTGACCTTTGGGTTCGCAGGCCGGCACCTTATCCACTGTGCTACCACCAGGGCAGAATAAGGTTGTTTATTAACTTCTCTCTCACAAATGCTGCATACATAATAGTCTAAAGGATTTGCATCTGGTGAACTAGGTGGCCAGATTTCCTTTGACTAGAATTTAGGAACTTTGACACTGAGACATTCTTGCACATTTTTGGCATTATGTGCTGGTGCACCATCTTGTTGGAAGATCAAATGAGGTCCATTTGTGACTTGCTTCATCCACAGTATAATTACTTCTCTCAAAACATCAAGGTCTGTTTTGCTTGTTGTTAGTTTTGCTCATTATTGTCCCGTAATGGGTGAGATCACATGATATTTGTCCTTCACTGACTGGCTTATTTCAATAAGCATAATACTCTCCAGTTCCATCCATGTTGTTGCAAAGGGTACAAGTTCCTTCTTTCTTTCTGCTATATAGAATTCCATTATATATGAATACAATGAATAGGCCTTCAGTGGTCGGGGGGAAAGGGGTTGGGGGGAAGGGGGAGGCAGAGGCAAGAAAGGGGAGCAGCTTAGACAAGAACCAATATAAAGGAACCATGGACATGGACAACAGGTGGGATTGACTTTGGGGGGAATGGGTAGGTGGGGAGGGGGACAGAGGGGAGCAAAAAGGGGATGGATGTAATACAACAACAATAAAATTAAAAACAAAAACAAAAACATCAAGGTCAACATCCGTAGTCACTTTCAAGCCTTATGGAAACAAATGCAGGGTCATGATATCTCCTTCACTGCTGACAATACCTAACACCATCACTGTAGCAGGAATTTTTGTTTTCATGACAATTGGAATGTCATTAAGATTCTCCCAGAGCCACCTGTTGTTTCTTCTGGTGATTATTTGGTCCTACTGAAAATTCTTTGCATTAGAGAAGAAAATCAGAGGATTTCTTCTTTGGTATTTTTCCATTTTGTTAGCAGTTCCCTTGCTTTATCAAAGCACCTTTCCTTTGTCTGCTGTGTCATAAACTGGCCTCTTCTAAGAAAAATATGATCTGCATCTGATATCTTGGCAATAATCTTGCAAACAGTTGCATGTGATATCTGAAGTTCTCTTGCTATGAATCACATTGACTTTCCTGGATCTTCATTGATGATCTCCTGGATTGTGTGTAAAATATCTAGACATGTGTGATCATTGCATACCTTATGTGTTTTTCCTTGTTGGTATGGCGACATTAGGATCAGCATCATGTACCTTCATGTTGTAAACTGTATGTAAAAGGATGTTATTGAAGTCTGCAATTTCTTTGGCAGTTAGCCCTGCACGCAGTCCAGAAATTATGGTTGCTCTAACATCATATGCTCTCAGAATTTAATACTTTATATCTGAAACAATGATGTTAAATCATAATCTTAGAAACACAGTTTTTCAAAATTAATAAACATGTGAAATAAGGAGATGCAAAGTTATTGCCAATTGATTGTGTGTACCCTGTATTGATTGTACTAGATTTGTGTGTGTGTCTGTTTTATACACACACACACACATATAATGTTATAATAAATATTCCTCTTGACTCTGAAAAGAAAAAGACAGGTCTATAAATATTGTTATTTCTGTCTAGACCTTGAAGAAAATTCTCAGCCCCATCAGAGCATGTTTGTATTTTTACTGATTCATTCCTATAGATTCCACGGGGGCGAAAACAAGAACTGTTTCCTTAAAACTCCATCCTAGCTGCCTAGCAGTAAAGGCTTAGTTACATATAAAAGGAGCTCAACAAAGATCTGTTAAATGAATTCGCAAACAATAGAGAATGTAAAAACCAAAGTGCTATACTGCCTTTTGGGTCAGAAATATTTTTAATCTTTTACTCATGAAAAATTTAGGCTCAGAAAGGTTGTAATATGGCCTATCTAGTTCATCAAGTCAGAATTTTTTAAAAAGGAGCATACAATTTTTTACTGTAACATGAGTGTCTGCAGTTTCCTAGGGAAGTCAAATCAAGTGTTGAAGTTTCTTTTGGAATCCAGTGATGATTGCATGTGGACTTCATTGTTCTACCTGATTTAAAAGTATATTGAGGAGATCAAAAATGGTGACAGAGTAGAGAGCAGTGCTAATGGCGTTCTTGAGTAGCAGAGCAGCTGGAGGATAGGATAGGGAGCACAAGACGTCTTCAGGTCCCTAAGAATTGGAGCAGTCAGCATCTGGACTCAGGGGAGCAAAGCCCAGAGGCAGCAGAGACCTACAGCAGAGCAGGCGAGACAGTTCCTAACTGGCAGGAGGGCCGAGGTCAGCTCTGGGCAGTGGTGACTCTACTCAGAGGGGCGTGTTTAACTGAAGCAGCTCCAGGCTCCCTGGACAGTGAAGTGTGGGCAGCAAGGGCAAATGCTGGAGGGAACGAGGAGTTGAACTCCTGCAGGGAAGGGACTGTGTGAGAGCCTCATTGTGGCAACAGGGAGAGGAAGCTCCTCACTGGGTCAGAGGCGTGCGGGGAGCAGGAGTGGGGGAGCAGGGAAGTGCACCAGCCAGGGCAGAGAGAGGACCGAAAACGGTGCTGCTGGGCCACCGGGAAAACAGCAGCTTGAAGCCCCTGCAAGAGGGGAGTCTCAGCCATGCACACCACAGAGGCCATCAGGCTCCCATGGAAACTCCAAACTGCCAAGCCAGGAACTTGTAGGAGGGGCAACTTACTGGCCCATCGCCAGCGACAAAAGTCGCACTCCACATGCACTGGGAGCGTGTGCATCACAGAGGTGGCGTGAAGGACTCCTTGGAGAGCTGGTCTGCTTGGAGGATTAGCCCTCATCCAGGGGAGCTGGGCAGTGTTGACAGACCCCGGGCACTGTCGGCAGACAGGGGCTGCCTCCTCTGGGAGCTGCGGGGGCAGGGACAGTCCTTACAAGAACCAGTGAGGTTGCAGGCAGCCCTGCAGGGATGCCAGGTGCCCATCACAGGCAGGAACCTCCACCAGGAGTTGGAGGGGGCACCCTGCTGGACTTCAAACGGAAGAAAAGGGAGGGGCCCAGAACAAAGGCAGCCCTAAAACCCAGCTAGGCTATGGAAGGCCCAGCCTACCTGGGGCTGACACTCAGAATCAGCCCTGACTGTGACAATCAGAGGCCCTGCCACTCCAAGACCAGCTAGACTGTAGACTGCAGAGACCTGACCAAGAAAAAGAGGCAGACTCAGGAAAGGGATTGCTGCTAATCTCAAGCACCTGAGTTACACTGAGAGCTCATGAACTATTAATCCCTAACATATCCTTTTCAAAAGTTACTTCTCACATATTTTTAATCCTCCCCTATCTCAATCCACCTAAATACCCAAGACCCTCCCCCTACACTTCATTTAAAGTCTACTCATTCTCTGGCTACAACGCATTCCCAGTCCTCAATCTAAGTATTCCTCCCCTTCCCAGCCACCTAAACCCTTTCTTTATTCTTTTCTTTCTTTTTCCTTCCTTTTTTTTTCCTTTTCTTTTCTTCCTGCTAAAAGCCCACAGGTCCTGGCTCCACCTGGACCAATCAGAAGTCATAAAGGGTGAATAGCCACCTAAACCCTTTCTTTATTATTTTTTCCTTTTTTTTTTCTTTTTCGTTTTTTAATTTTTTTTCTTTTGCTATAAGCCCACAGGTCCTGGCTTTACCTGGACCAATCAGGGATTATTAAGGGTGAATAGCCATCTAAACCCTTTCTTCTTATTATTATCTTTTTCTTTTTATCCTGCTAAAATCCCACAGGTCCTGGTTCCACCTGGACCAATCAGGGACCAGTAAGGGTGAAGAGGGAGGCCGATGTGGCAACTTACACTGTTCACTCATACTTGAGGCTTTCTGATTCTCCCTCTCCTCATTTCTGTGAGAAAAGATAGAAGGACTGTCTTGACTAGAAGGAAAGGAGCAACATACACAACCAATCCAGAATAGAACCAGACAGCCCAACTAAAAGTCACACGAAGAACAACAAGTAGAGAAAATATGGGAGACTGCAACATTGAACTCCACAAATCTCCTAACACAGAAGGGTGCTCAACTAAGGCAAGGAAGCAAAGCAGATTAATCCAAGGAAAAAACAAAAAATAAAATGCAAGCAACAACAGACACCCAAAATGGGGAAAAAAAGAATCAGTCCATCACCAAAAGGAAAGGAAGAATCCCCAGAAAGGCCACAAAATGAAAAAGAGGCACCTGAAATATCAGATAAGGAATTCAAAGGAATGATGATAGAGAAGCTCAATGAGCTCAGCAACCTCAAAGAAAACTATAAACAACTCCAGGAGAACTACAAAGAACTCCAGGGAAGTTACAAGGAACTTACTGAGAGCTACAACAGCATGAAAAAGGACATAGAAACCATCAATAAGTGTCAGGAGGAAATGAAGAATACAATATCTGAATTGAAGAATACAGTAGCAGGAATCAACAGTAGGCTAGAGGAAGCAGAGGACCAGGTCAGCGAGTTGGAGGATAATGTAGACAAATAGTCCAAGACAGTACAAGAGAATAAAAAAAGGCTGAACAAGATTGAAGAGGGTTTAAGAGAGCTTCAGGACAACATGAAACGTAACAACATCCGTATCATAGGGGTACCAGAAGGAGAAGAGAAACAAGGAATGGAAAACCTGTTCAAAAAAGTCATGATAGAAAATTTCCCTAACATGATGAGTGAAAACATTAATCCAGTTCAGGATCAAACCAAAAAGACCAACACAAAGGCACATTATTATTATTAAAATGGCTAATTTCAAAGACAAAGAGAGAATCCTAAAAGCATCAAGAGAGAAATGACAAATAACATATAAGGGGGCTCCAATAAGGCTATCAAATGATTATTCAACAGAAACAATTCAAACCAGAAGGGAATGGCAAAAAGTATTTCAAGTAATAGTAAACAAAGGCCTGCAACCAAGAATACTCTCATTCAAGGCTCTCATTCAAACTGGAAGGAGAAATAAGGAGTTTCCCAGACGGAAAAAAAAAAAAAAAAAAAAAAAAAAAAAAAAAAAAAAAAAAAAAAAAAAAAAAAAAAAAAAAAAAAAAAAAAAAAAAAAAAAAAAAAAAAAAAAAAAAAAAAAAAAAAAAAAAAAAAAAAAAAAAAATGACTAAAAGAATACATCTCTACCAAACCAGCATTGCAAGAAATGCTAAAGGGCCTGCTTTAAAAATAAATAAATAAATAAATAAATGAAGAAACAGAGAAAGCCAAAGCGGAATATAGATATAAAGTGAGAAAATGGCAATGAATAAGTATTAATTAACAATAACCTTAAATGTAAATGAATTAAATGCACCAATCAAAAGACATAAGGTAACCAAATGGATAAGAAAACATGACCCACATATATGCTGTCTTCAAGAGACCCATCTCAGAATAAAAGATTGACACAGATTGAGAGTGAAGGGATGGAAAAATATACATCAAGCAAATGGACACGAAAAAAAAGCTGGAGTAGCAATACTGATTTCAGGCAAAATAGATTTTACAATGAAGGCCATAAAAAGAAGGACATTATATAATACTTAAGGGAGCAATCCATCAAGAAGAAATAACTCTGGTAAACTCATACACACCCAATATAGGACCTCTGAAATATATAAGGAAAATCTTGGAGGACTTTAAGAAAGATATAGATAGCAACACACTAATAGTAGGGGATTTTAATACCCCACTATCAACAATGGATAGATCTTCCAAACAAAAAATCCCCAAAGATGTTGTGGCATTGAATAACACTCTAGAGGAAATGGACCTAACTGATGTATACAGAGTCTTTTACCCCAAAGAAGCAAAATACACATTCTTTGCAAATGCACATGGATCATTCTCTAAGATAGACCACATGGTATGTCACAAGACAAGCCTCCACAAATATAGGAAAATTAAAATCATACAAAGCATCTTCTCAGATCACAATGGTTTGAAACTAGAAACCAATCTCAAGGGAAAAAAACAAAAATTCTCTAACTCATGGACACTGAATAACATGTTTTCAAGTAATGAATGAATGGGTTAACAATGAGATCAGAGATGAAATCAAAAAGTTCCTGGAAACAAATGACAATGAACACACAACAGCCCAAAACCTATGGGATACAGCAAAGGCAGTTCTCAGGCGGAAATGTACAGCAATACAGGCCTACCTAAAAAGGTCACAAGAAGTTTATAAAAACAACCTAACCATAAAGCTGCAAGAACAACAGAGGACCAACAACAAACAAAGCCCAGAGCACATAGAAGGAAGGAAATCGTCAAGATCAGAGCAGAACTAAATAAGTCAGAGATTCAAACTACAAATTGAAGAATCAACAGTTCCAGGAGCTGGTTCTTTGAAAAAATAAACAAAATTGACAAGCCTTTATCCAGACTCATCAAGAAAAAGAGAGAGAGGACCCAAATAAACAGAATCAGAACTGACAGAGGAGAAATCACAACTGATACCTGAATAATACAAAAGATTGTAAGAAATTACTACAAACAACTCTATGACAAAAAATATGGCAACCTGGATGAAATGGACACATTTCTCGAAATGCATAATCTTCCAAAACTGAACCCAGAAGAAGCAGAAAGCCTGAATAGGCCAATAACAACTAGTGAAATTAAAGAAGTAATCCAATATCTCCCAAAGTACAAAAGCCTGGGACCGGACGGATACACAGGCTTATTTTACCAAACATTTAAAGAAGAACTAACCCCTATCCTCCTCAAACTATACCAAAAAATACAGGAAGAGGGAAGACTCCTAAACTCTTTTTATGAAGCCAATATTATTCTAATCCCAAAAACAGGGCAAGATTCAACTAAGAAAGAAAGCTACAGGCCAATATCTCTGATAAACATAGATGCTAAAATTCTCAACAAAATGTTGGCCAACTGGATTCAACAGTACATTACAAAGATCATACACCATGATCAAGTGGGTTTCATCCCAGGGATGCAAGGATGGTACAACATTCGTAAATCAATAAATGTAATACACCACATCAACAAATTGAAAGATAAAAACCATATGATCATATCAATAGATGCTGAAAAAGCATTTGATAAAGTACAGCAACCATTTATGATAAAAACCCTTAGCAAAATGGGAATAGAGTGCGCATCCCTCAACATCATAAAGGCTGTCTATGAGAAACCTGAAGCCAACATCATACTCAATGGGCAAAAATTCAAAGCTTTCCCCCTAAGATCAGGATCAAGAGAAACCTGTCCACTTTCTCCACTTCTGTTCAACATTGTCTTG
Source organism: Noctilio leporinus (assembly GCA_004026585.1). Classification (NCBI taxonomy): domain Eukaryota; kingdom Metazoa; phylum Chordata; class Mammalia; order Chiroptera; family Noctilionidae; genus Noctilio; species Noctilio leporinus. Next base: position 94,412 of record PVIW01001902.1, on the reverse strand, counting down.
AAAGTTCTAGCTATACCCATCAGAGAAGAAAAAGGAATCAAATGTATCCAAATTGGAAAAGAGGAAGTCAAACTGTCATTATTTGCAGATGATATGATAGGGTACATACAAAACCCGGTAGGCTCCACCCAAAACTTACTCAACCTAATTAGCAAATTTAGCAAAATAGCTGGGTATGAAGTCAATATCCAGAAATCAAAAGCATTTTTGTATACCAATAATGAAACAACAGAAATAGAAGCAAAAAAACAAATCCCATTAACTATAGCAAGAAGAGAAATAAAGTACCTAGGGATAAACTTAATAAGGAGATAAAAGACCTGTACTCAGAAGACTCAGAACAATGAAGAAAGAAATCAAGGAAGATACAAATAATGGAAGCATATGCCATGTTCATGGATGGGAAGAATTAACATCATTATAATGTCCATACTACCCAAAGCAATCTACAGATTCACCCATTGCAGGACAATAATGAATAAAACTAATAACAAGCAAAACAGGACCAAATATATGAATATAGTTTATAGGCCTTCAGTGGTCAGGGGGAAGAGGGTTAGGGGGAGTGGGGAGGAAGAGGCAAGGAAGGGGAGAAGTTTAGACAAGAACCTAGTATAAAGGAACCATGGACATGGACAACAGGTGGGATTGACTTTGGGGGGAATGGGTGGGTGGGGAGGGGAACAGAGGGGAGCAAAAATGGGATTGATGTAATACAACAACAATAAACTTAAAAAAGAAAAGAAAAGAAAAGTATATTGAATCTGTTGAACATTCCCAATAAGAACAAGTCCTTCTACTAATATTTGCAAACCATTCAGCAAAACAAATGGCATGACATGACAAACAAAATTAAAACTCTGTAACATGTGGAACGTGTATGCACATAAACATAAAAACACATTTAAATTGACTCATAATTACTGCTACAATTATGAGCCTTCTTAAATACATTGGAAATGTCAAGAGAAATAAATGACTGAAGTGACTGTTCTTTTTACATTCAATAAGGGGCGAATATTCTAGCTCACTCTGTAGCAATTAATGGTGAATGAAAAGAAGCGTAGAAGGATGGCTTAATTAATTAAAAAATGAACTGTTTAAAGTACTTGAAATTGATCATTTAAAGGGAAAATATTTTTAGATGGACTGAAAACTAAATGTTCTTTAGAACCTAATTGATTTTAAACTGGTAGAAAATAGTGACATTATTTTTAACTGGTAACAAAAGGAAAATCAGAGCTTAAAACACAAACATGATTTTATTAAATAAAAGAAAATTTTTTTGTAGACAGTTTTTGTTTTGTTGCAGAAAATTTATTGAGAAATTGAGGGGCATTATCTGGATAAGAATAAAATATCAGGACTCTGAGATTTTAAAATAAAATTCTTATTTTGTTCATCCCATGGCAATGTATTCACAAGGTTATTTTGTTACTAACTTCAAGGTATAGATATACAGTAACTTTAAACAAAAATATTAGTTTACATTCAACATTATTTTTAAACTATTGTGTGAATGTGATTTATAACGCTGAACTATGATTTATGATGTATATCAAGATAGTTTTACATTTTCTAGTGGCATCTTTGTTCTACTCATGTTTCTGGTAAGAAAATCGAAAATAATCCATTAAAGTGGAATATGAACAAGTTGGAATATGTCAAAGATGTGAATAAAATATATATCAGGAGTCAAATAGTTTTCTAGGCACATGGCCAATATATAATTTACTTTAATTGAGAACTAGTATTTATGTATTATCCTTCAATGAAATTGAACTTTTTAAAAGTAGGAACTGAATTATTCATTCTGAATATCTTGGACCAATTAGCAAAGTCCATTCTAGATAATCATTAAATGGTCATTAAAGAAAGGAAATATAAAATGTAAGAAACATTATTTTAATGAACTGGTAATAAATATCTGTCCTGAAAATTTTTATTCTATAAAAGTTAAACATAATTTTTAACTGGAAATAATCACAAATGGTAGACATTTTGTACATAAATTTTAAATAACACAGTTTTAAAAAGTGTGTTTCATAAAATACTGCTTTCAGAAGTTAATAGGTTTTTCTTTCATATAGGGTCCAGAGATTTTATCATAATAGGCTAATATGCAAGACCGTGACCCAAGAAGAGATATAATTACTGTGTTTTCCATGATTATTTCAGCACAGAATGTCTTTTTGTCATTAAATTTATTGTAGGAAAGGATGTGAATGATACTACAAATTTCAGATTAATTTTTCCTTTACTGATGAATTTCTTACATTGTTAATAAGGAACTTTTATATGATATAACATTTCATGTAACACCTCCAAGGCCTCACCGAACTTATGTTTCAGTTTAAATTTATCTCAAAAAATGGAGACATACTGAATGTATGCTAGGCCAAATTTTGTTTCCAGATCAAGTATGGAAGCTTTCCAGAATACAAAACTGGATTAGCTAAGTGGTCCACCTACCACAGTATTCTTTCACAGTCTTTACTAATGTATAGGAATGTGTTATATATATTGTTAAATAACAAAAAAATAACCAAGTACATTTTAAAGATCTAATTGGTTTTGTTGAATAATTCATGAATTTGACAGTATTCTACTTAGCAAGTGGAAAGAAGCTCCAATAGGGCACAGTAAGAGAAAGGATTTTAAAGGTAGGACATGGAAATCATAAACAAACAAAGATTATTTTAGACAAGGTTACTTGCCCTTGGAGAATAAAATGGTCAATTTGGAGGGCTATCTCATCTTCCTTTGGGGATGCAAAGGCCTATGTAATAGATTACCCCATTAATGCTGACCAGAAAACAGTGCTCACCAGTTAATAGTGTTGCAACTGCAGTTAGGTTATGTATTAATTTTTAGTGGACTTATCACAAGATTCCATTTAGAGTCTGCCATTTTTGTGTGTGTGTGTGTATGTGTGTAATGGCCTCCAATCTACTCAACAGCAATTATGCATGTTATATATTAATTACAATTATGATTATAGGCCCTCTAAAATGTAGTTATAAGTTTGATCAAAATCCAAGTATTTATCATATACTAAAATTTTAATTAAAATATCATTCAGACCAATCTAAAAATCTGGTGTTTGGAAACATACACAAAGTGAAACTAAATGTTGATAATTTTATATTTTGGTTAGATTTGTTTTTTTAAAGATTCTGTTCATTATTTTTAGAGAGGGGTAGGGAAAGAGGCAGAGAGGGAGAGAGACATCAATGTATGGTTGCCCTCCACCTGCCTCCAGCTACGGATCTGACTGGAGACCTGGTTTGCAACCTGGTTATGTGCCCTAGTTGGGGAGGAATCGAACCAGGGACCTTGGGTTTGCAGGCTGATGCCTTATCCACTGTGCCACCAGCCAGGGCTGGTTAGATTTTTTTTTGAAACATCAATTTTTTTAAATTTATTATTTTCAGAGAGAGGGGAAGGGAAAGAGGCAGAGAGGGAGAGAGACATCAATGTATGGCTACTTTTCACCTGCCTGCAGCTACAGGCCTGGCTGGAGACCTAGCTTGCAACCTCAGATTTTTTTAAAACTTTACTAATGTAATGCAAATCAAAACTGCAAGATGAAAGATTAAATGTATTACAAGTACATTGTCAAAAAATGGTTTCATGTCCCTTTCTAAAGAAAGCTTACACATTAAGAGGTTTTTATTAAGGTGCTAACCCAAACTCCTTTAGCCATCAGAGGGAACTAGATGACTACAAGGACCGCTAAAAGTCAAAAGAAATTTAGGCCAAAACTAAGAACACAAATGAAGAATTGCCAGGAGCAAAGAAGACACCATGAAAAAGGAAATCAGCAAGTTCTTTACAAAGGGAAGAGAAAAATGAAAGTTTAGGTCATTATTTAGTTGACTAGTCAGAGAGAACAAAGCCATCAAAAAAAGCTTGCAATGTTCCCAAAGAAAGTTCACTCAAACCATTAACATATTACCATAATTACACAAGGCAACTTTCAGACAGGCTGTTGGGAAACCCTGCACTTTTAAGAAACATAATTGGATAATTGAAAGGGATAGAAGGATCATTGTTTAAGTCTTGTATTATTGTGAAATCATGGTACTTTGAAGCCTATATCAGAAGTTAAAGTCCAGTTATAGATATTTCTTAAAAATGTACTTATAATATAGAGCTTTTCTAAATAAGGAACAAGAGTTACTATTCTATTTATCTATGGACAATTTACTATGCATAAGTGTTAAATAACTCATATTTAAATCTTAAGACATGCAAAATTCATATAATATAAAATCTGACCGCTATCTTCTTATTTTTTTAGTATTTTATTTATTATTTTTAGAGAGAGGGGAAGGGAGGGAGGCAAGGAGGGAGACAGACATCAATGTATGGTTGCCTTTCACCTGCCTCCAGTTACAGACCTGACTTGAGTCCTGGCTTGCAACCTGGTTACGTGCCCTGGCTGGGACTGACCGCTATCTTCTATCAATACTTGTTAAGCCTAAATTAAATGCCTTCTGAGAACAAAATGTAAATAATCCAAAGAATGTCTTAAGTAGCTCTGGCTATTGTTGGAGATTATCTTAATTATTTAAAAAAATTAAAGTAGATATTGAAGTTTGAGATATTTGGGAGGTCTACATTGATGAAATTTTCCAGGTTGTGACCATAGTCTACTAGAGTTTAAGTTCAGGAGTAACAGCTGTGTCCAGCTGAAGTAGCTGTTGATCTAATGGAAGACTGGTTGGTTTGATTAATGTCAATGGAGCAGTTCTTAATGTTAAGCACTATATTTATTTCTAAACTCAGAAGAATTTGCTATATTTGCTAATCTGTTTCTGTTTTTTCTATTTATTTTTTGGTGGTATGTATTTTTAAGAACTTATTCACCTACTTCCAAAATAGGTTTTGTTTTTTTCTACTTTTTAAATCAGGTGTTAAGGATGGAGGGGCATTTTATACAGAGAATGATTCAAATTGCTCATTCCTATTCTTAGATTAGCCCTAATTTTGAGAAGTAGTCCTAGTTGTAGGTAGGTGTGTTTATTCTGATTTTGTAGAAAAAAAGCAAAGACTCGCTGTTGTAAAATAACTTGCCACAATTATACAATATTTATCCTGTCAGAGCCATAATCTTATACAATACATAAACTAGTATACATTTTTGAGTTAGATACCATTGAAACAATTTTATATTCACATGAATCCTCTGAGCTATGTTGCACTGACCCCATTTTAAGTTATAGGAACTAAGGTTTAAATAGTGAAATAACTTGTTTAGAGACACTGGCCTCTTAAACAACAGAGATGTGATTCACACATCCTTATCAATCTGCTTCTCTCCCTCCATGTTTTTGCCCTCTTTGTGGATTAAATCCCTAAGAATATTTACCCAAATGACTTCCCAGCAATTATTCCTGGGGCTCCTTCCCACTGTCACTCTCCTTATGCACTCTCTCCATTCTTTAAACATATCTCCTTATATAGAAGCATGGAAATGAGGAAAACACTGTAAAGGTTTAGCAGCACCTTAAAATATGTACTAGAGCAGGATATGCTATCACATGTAAACAGAAAAATTCTATTATATATGGCACTATGGAGTTATACATTCATGCACACAAATTCACACATACACATATGTGTTTATAAGATATACATGAAGTGACCTTTAGCAGCATCCGTATGACTCAAACTATTGCATGAGAACACATAATACAGGTGATATTCTCCCTAACTTAAAGGTACTACTGCAATTCTAGGATAGTTCTCAGAAGGAATGTACTTATGCCCTAATTGATATATTGATATGTGTCCTTCTGGAATATTCTGATGTGGACCATAAACTAAATCTTATAAGGCATTATAGACCATTTTAAGATGCTGGAATAGCATTTAATAACCAGTTCTTGTTACAAAACACTAACACAGGGCTAGACTCCACCTCTGCTGCGGTCCGATTACACTTCAATGTATGACAGGGAGGGGAAATCCTGAGCACTTCATTTTATCTGGCCACAGATCACATGGCATGGATTTCCATCTTGTTATCTTTTGTATCTGTTTCTGTGCATTGATGTTCATTTTGTTTCTGGAACACATCATGAATTCTTTCTGCATCATTTTTCCCCACATGTGGATCTCTCTTACTTTACCTGTATTTTTCTCTTTTTCTGTTGCATTTTCCCTCTGACTCTCTTACTCTATTGTCGCCTTCCCACCATATTTGTAATTCTTTCTCTTGTCAGTTGTCTGCTTCTGTTAGTCATAATATAAAATAAAATAAATAACTCTGAGGCACTTTTATGCAAAATGAAACAGAAGCTTAATTTGTTTATGCTTATGATTATTTTTAGTGACCAAATGCCTTTAAAACAAAGAATGGAGCATAAATTCACTTGTATTAGTAAATAAATGTATGATAATTTGAAATTTAATTTGTTACATTTAATTTATTTTAGTAAAATTTGTCTTATATTTTAAATTGAATTAGCACTCCTTGAATGTTACTTTAACAAAAATGACATGAATATCTTCACAGTATAAGAACTGATTTTTCTGTTGTTTTACATATGCAGATATATATTGTCCTATAAGTTAACAACAATTATAAAATACCCTGTTTGGTACTCAATCCATCTGCTTAAATCTTTTTTTTTTTTTTTTTTTTTTTTTTAGTTTTTCAAAGTTTTAATATAATAATTAATTTAATGCCTGTGCTAGGCAGTGTCCATTGCAAAGCCCCATGGGAAATGTTTCACACCTTGAGAATACCAATAACAGAGGAACCAAAATAAGTCCTGTATAACAAATGACTTCAACATACAGCAGAAAAGCAAATATGCCACATAGGAGGATTTTAGAAACATCATCAGCATTCAAGTCAGAGTGAAGATGTGAAATAGGGTTAAATTTTACAATACTTAAAAACAAGTTTTTTTCTAAAGTTCTATTTTCATTTGAATGTGTTTTTATTTTATTTTATTTGTTTATGTTTTTAATTTAATTTTGTTATTGTATTACATCCATCACATTTTTATTCCCCTCTGTCCTCTTCCCCATCTACCCATTCCCCCGTAAAGTTATCCCACTGTTGTCCATGTCCATGGTTCTTCGATACTAGTTTTTTGACTAAACTGCTCCTCTTTGCCTCTTCCATCCTCTTCCCTCAACCCACTCATCCCTGCCTACTGAAGGTCTATTCATTGTATTCATGTATCTGGTTCTGTTTTGCTTGTTTGTTTTGTTCATTACTGTCCTGTATTGGGTGAAATCATGTGGTATTTGTCTTTCACTGACTGGCTTATTTCACTATGCATAATACCCTCCAGTTCCATCCATGTTGTCGCAAAGGGAAGGAGTTCCTTCTTTCTTTCTACTGTGTAGTATTCTATTGTGTAAATGTACCAAAGTTTTTTGATCCAATCATCCACTGATGGGCACTTACGCTGTTTCCAGCTCTCGGCTATTGTAAATAGCGCTGCTATGAAGATAGGGGTACATAGGTTCTTAACAATTGGTCTTTCAGGGTTCTTCAGGTATATATAGTCCTAGTAGTTGAATTGCTGGATCAAAAGGCAGTTCCATTTGCAGCTTTTTAAGGAAACCCCATACTGTTTTCCATTGCTGCACCATCCTGTATTCCCACCAACGGTGCACCAGGGTTCCCTTTATGCTACATTCTCGCCAACATTTGTTGTTTGTTGATTTGTTGATGATTGCCATTCTGATAGGTGTGAGGTGGTATCTTATTGTGGTTTTAATTTGCATTTCTCTGTTGGCTAGTGATGTTGAGCGTTCTTTCATATGCCCCTGGGCCCTTTGTTTGTCTCCCTCAGAGAGTTGTCTGTTCAGGTCCTTTGCCCATTTTTTAATTGGGCTGTCTTTCTCCCTGGTGTTGAGTTGCATTAGTTCTTTATATATTTTGGAGATCAAATCCTTGTCTGAGGTATCATTGGCAAATATGTTTTCCCATACAGTTGGTTCCCCTTGAATTTTGCTGAAATTTTCTTTAGCTGAACAGAAACTTTCAGTTTGATATAGTCCTATTTGTTTATTTGTTCTTTTATTTATTTTGCCTTTGGAGAATTATCAGTAAATGTATTTCTGCATATGATATCTGAAATTTTACTGCCTATATTTTTCTCCAGGACCTTTATGGTGGCACTGCTTATGTTTAAGTCCTTTATCCATCTTGAGTTTATTCTGGTGTATTGGGTAAGTTGGTGGTCTAGTTTTATTTATTTATTTTTTGCATGTTTCTGTCCAGTTCTCCCAACACCAATTGCTGAAGAGACTATTTTTGCCTCATTTTATGTTCCTTCCCCTCTGTCAAATTATTAATTGACTATACAGTCCTGGGGATTATTTCTGGGCTCTCTATTCTGTTCCATTGATCTATCTATACATCTATTCTTATGCCAGTACAAGACTGTTTTGATAACAATAGCCTTGTAGTATAGTTTGATGTCCAGTATTGTAATACCTCCTACCTTGTTCTTCTTTCTTAATATTACTGTGGCTATTCCTGGACATTTTTTGCTCCATATAAATTTTTGAAGTATTTTTTCTATTTCTGTGAAGTCTGTCATTGTTATTTTAATTGAGATTGCATTGCATCTATAGATTGCTTTGGGTAGTATGGACATTTTAATGATGTTAATTCTTCCCATCAATGACATGGTATATGCTTCCATTTATTTGTACCTTCCTCAATTTCTTTCTCCAGTGTTCCGTAGTTTTCTGAGTACAGGTCTCTCATCTCCTTGGTTAACTTTATTCCTAATGACTTTATTTTTCTTGTTATTATGGTAAATGGAATTTGTTTTCTCACTTGTATTCCTGATGTTTCATTATTGGTATACAAAAATGCTTTTCATTTCTGAAATTAACTTTGTACCCAGCTTTTTTGCTAAATTTGCTTATTAGGTCCAGTAAGTTTTTGGTGGAGTCCATCGGGTTTTGTATATACGCTATTATATCATCTGAAAATAATGACTGTTTGAATTCCTTCTTTCTAATTTGGATATCTTTGATTCCTTTTTCTTCTCTAGTTATGGCTAGAACTTCCAAAAACGATGTTGAACAGAAGTAGAGAAAGTAGACAGCCTTGTCTTATTCCTGACTTTAGGGGGAAAGTTTTTAGTTTTTGCCCATTGAGTATGATGTTGGCTTCAGGTTTCCTATATATGGCCTTTATGATGTTGAGGTATACACTCCCTCTATTCCCATTTTGCTGAGGGTTTTTAATCATATATGGTTTCTGTATTTTATCAAATGCTTTTTCAGCATATATTGATATGATCATATGGTTTTTGTCTTTCATTTTGGTGATGTGGTGTATTACATTTATTGATTTGCAAATGTTGTACCATGCATGTGCATCCCTGGGATGAAACTCACTTGATCAGGGTGTATGATCTTTTGAATGTATTACTGGATCCGGTGCTGAATCCGGTTGGCCAATATTTTGTTGAGATTCTTAGGAACTATAATCAGAGATAAAGGTCTATAGATTTCTTTCTTTTTTTCAAAGGTTTTTATTTATTATTTTAGAGAGAGAGGACGGGAGAGAGTCAGAGAGGGAGAGAAACATCAATGTATAGTTGCCCTTCGCCTGCCTCCAGCCGCAGACCTAGCTGGAGACCTGGCTTGCAACCTGGTTATGTGCCCTGGCTGGGGAATCGAACCAGCAACCTTTGGGTTTGCAGGCAGGTGCCTTATCCACTGTGCTACCAGCCAGGGCTCTATAGTTTTCTCTCCTAGTTGTGTCTTGATTTGGGTTTGGGATTAGAATGATATTGGCTTCATAGAAAGAGCCAATATCATAGAAAGAGTTTGGATGTTTTGGAATAGGTTGAGAAGGATAGGTTGAGTTAGATCTTCTTTAAATGTTTGGTAGACTTTACCTGTGTAACCATCTAGTCTGGGGCTCTTGTGCTTTGGGAGAGTTTTGCTTACTTCTTCAACTTCACTAGATGTTATTGGTCTATTCAGGATTTCTGCTTCTTCTGTATTCAGTTTTGATAGATTATACATTTCCAGAAATGCATCCATTTCACCCAGGTTGTCATATTTCTTGACATATAGTTGTTTGTAGTAATTTCTTATAATCCTTTGTATTTCTGAGGTACCAGTTGTGATTTCTCCTCAGTCTTTTCTGATTCTGTTTATTTGGGTTCTCTCTCTCTTTTTCTTGATGATTCTGGATAAAGGCATGTCGATTCTGTTTGTTTTTTCAAAGAACCAGCTCTTGGACTTATTGATTCTTTGAATTGTAGTTTGAGTCTCTAAGTAATATAATTCTGCTCTGATCTTGATGATTTCCTTCCTTCTACTTGCCCTGGGCTTTTGTTTGTTGTTGCTCCTCTAGTTCTTTCAGCTTTATGGTTAGGCTGTCTGTATAAGCTTCTTCTGACCTTTTTAGGTAGGCCTGCATTTCTATGAATTTCCCTCTGAGGCCTGCCTTTGCTGTGTCCCATAGATTTTAGGGTGTGTTGTATTCATTGTCACTTGTTTCCAAAATCTTTTTGATTTCATCTTTGATCTCATGATTTACCCATTTTTTACTTAAAAGCATGTTATTCAGTCTCCATGAGTTACAGTGTTTTTGTTTTATTCCCTAGAGGTTGGTTTCTAGTTTCAATCCATTGTGATCTGAGAAGATGCTTGGTATGATTTCAATTTTCCTGTATTTGTGGAGGCTTGTCTTGTGACCTACCATGTGGTCTATCTTTGAGAATATTCCATGTGCATTTGAAAAGAATGTGTATTTTGCTTCGTTGGGGTAAAAGGTAATGTACATATCAGTTAGGTCCATTTCCTCTAGAGTGCTGTTCAATGCTACAATACCCTTGTTATTATTTTTTTGTTTGTTTGTTTGGAAGATCTGTCCATTGTTGATAATGGGGTATTAAAGTCCCTTACTATTAGTGTGTTGCTGTCTATATCTTTCTTGAAGTCCTCTAAGATTTTCCTTATATATTTGGGAGCTCCTATGTTGGATGCATATATGTTTACCAGAGTTATATCTTCTTAATGGATTGTTCCCTTAAATATTATGAAATGTCCTTCTTTGTCTCTTCTTATGGCTTTCATCATAAAATTTATTTTGTCTGAAATAAGTATTGCTACTCCAGCCTTTTTTTCATGTCCATTTGCTTGATATATATTTTTACATCCCTTCACTTTCAGTCTGGGTCCATCTTTTGTTCTGAGGTAGGTTTCTTGAAGACAGCATATTTGTGGGTCATGTTTTCTTATTCATTCAGCTACCCTATGTCTTTTGATTGGTGCATTTAAACCATTTATATTTAATATTAGTATTGATTGATACTTATTTATTGCCATTTTCCCACTTTGTGCATGAGTTCTTCTCTGTCTCTTCTCTTTCTTCTTATTTTTGAAAAAGCAGACCCTTTATTATTTCTTGCAATGTTGGTTTGGTAGAGATGTATTCTTTTAGTCTTCTTTTGTCTGGGAAACTTCTTATTTCTCCTTTCAGTTTGAATGAGAGCCTTGCTGGGTAGAGTATTCTTGGTTGCAGGCCTTTGTTTCCCATTACTTGGAATATTTTTTGCTATTCCTTTCTGGCTTGTATTGTTTCTGTTGAATAATCATTTGATAGCCTTATTGGAGCCCCCTTATATGTTATTTGCTGTTCCTCTTTGATGCTTTTAGAATTCTGTCTTTATCTTTGAAACTTGCCATTTTAATTATAATGTGTATTGGAATGGTTCTCTTTGGATTCCTCCTCATTGGGACCCTGTGTGCTTCTTGAACTTGGATAGCATTTTCACTCATCATGTCATGGAAGTTTTCTATCATTACTTTTTGAACAGGTTTTCCATTTCTTGTTTCCCTTCTCCTTCTGGTATCCCTATGATATGGATATTACTGGGTTTCATGTTGTCCTGCAGCTCTCTTAAAACCTCTTAATTCTTGTTCAGCCTTTGTTTATTCTGTTGCACTGTCTCAGCATATTTTTCTAAGTTGTCCTCCAGCTTGCTGATCTGATCCTCTGCTTCCTTTAGCCTACTGTTGATTCCTTTTACTGTATCCTTCAATTTAGAAATTGTATTGTTCCTTTCCTTCTGGCTCTTACTGATAGTTTCTATGTCCTTTTTAATGCTGGTGTAGTTTTTAGTAAGTTCCTTGGAGCTTCCCTGGACTTCTTCATAGTTCCCCTGGAACTGTTGGTAGTTTTCTTTGAGCTTGCTGAGCTCTTTGAGCTTCTCTATCATCATTTTGAATTCCATATCTGATAGTTTGCTTTCCTCTGTTTCATTTAGTGATCTTTCTGGGAATTCCTTCTTTTCTTTTGGTGATGGACTGTTTCTCTTTCTCCCCATTTTGGGGCTTTGTTGTATTCCAATGAGACTGTGATCAGCTGCCAGGTTAAGGACTTGCTAGGCTGGAAGTATTGATTTAGTTGTAATCCTATCAATCTGTGACCCACCACCAGGGTCACATGCTGCTTGGGGTGACAGACCAATTCAGTTGTAAATCAATAGATCAGCTACCAACCTCTGGCCCTGCTGGACTAGACACTAGTTTTGATTGTAATCGAATGCATCAGCCACCAACTCAGGTGCAGCCTGGTGGGACAGATTCGGATGTAAATCAATGAATCTGTGATCAGCTGCCAGGCTCAGGCACCACTGGCTAGGTAGCAAGATCCAATAGTAATCCAATGAATCTGTGATTGGCCACCAGGTGCAGGAGCCACTGGGCTAGACAGCAAGGTACAATTGTAATCCAATCAATCTATTATTAGTCACCAGGCTCAGGTGGCGCTGGGCTCGACTTTAAGATTCTATTGTAATCCAATGAATCTGTGATCAGCTGCCAGGCTAAGGGGCCACTGGGCTATACTGAAAGATTCAGTTGTAATCCAATGAGTTTGTGATCAGCCACCAGGCCCAGAGGCCAGTGGGAGAGATGAACCAACTCAGTTGTGAACCAATAAATCCACCAGGCTTGCCACTGTGTGGAGCTGCCAGTCTGACCCAGCTGTAAGTCAGAGAGTTTGTAATCAGCCACCAGGACCAGGTGCTGCTGGGCAAGAGATATCTCTTCAGGTGCCAACTATTGTGTCTGTGCTCAGAATAGAATCTTAAAGTTACAAGGCAGGGAGGGTGAAATTTATTTAGATGTAAATCAGAGAATTGGGATCAGGCACCAGGCACCACTGGGCAGGGCAGATTGCTTCCAGTGGGCAGGCTATGAGGACCCTCAGAGAGAAGCCGTTTGGCATAGCTTGGTTTGCGGGAGGTGGGGTTAATGAGTCAGCACTGGTATTCCCACAGCCGCTTCTTCTCTTCTCTTCTCCAGATCACTGCTGCAAACTCTTTGCACATGTCTCCAGTCTTCTCTGCCCTTTCTCTGCTGGAGCCCGGGGTAGGCAGGTGTCAATGTATTTTTGCTATGGTCACCCTAGTAGTTCTCTCTGCACAGTGCTCTCTCAGGCCAGTAAACTCCATGGCTTTCCACCCTTCTCAGCTGGATGCTGTTGTAGTCTCCCCCATGTTGCTGTAGCTTGGACACCCAGGTGCGGGACAAGATCCCACCCTTCTCACCCTCTCTGGCTCTGTCCCTTTGGCTGCTGCCAAATGTGTGGAGCACCAGCCAGCCCTCTCATGTTTCCACAATTCCTACCAGTCATGTTGTGATGGGCATCTTCTTCTGTTCTGTCCGTGGTTATAGGACTTCTTTCCAGTTGGTGTTCTGTTGGTAATTCCAGCTGACTTTTTCTCCCAAAAAATAATTCCAGATGCGACCTTACTCCTCCATCACTTTGCTGGCTCTCTAAATCTGTATTGATAGACATATTAACCCCGGCAATATCTGAGATAACAAATTACAGTTTTTAATATATATTTCTCCTATTGTTATCCAGCAGCCTGTTTTGTAGTAATATTTCACTGGAAAGAAAACTAATTTTAGTGACCCAAGCATGTATTTTCTTTGTCTGTTTTTCACTGAATTTGAAAAGGAAATGTTTAGTGAGCATGTTGTTACCTACTATTCATTCATTTGCAAAGCAGTATTTATAACACATTTGCTATGTCATTGTTTACTTTAGTCTGAAAAACACTTTTTATTTCTAACACATTTTCTATGTCATTGTTTACTTTAGTCTGAAAAACTCTTTTTATTTATTTGATACCAAGAGGTGATACAGATTCCTCTTTCTGACACTGCCCTAAGTGAGATTTACTAAGATTCTCAGGTAGCCATTAACTACAATCCTTCATAGTAGAATGGAAATGGAACTTCAGAAAGGATCGTTATACTTGCACCTATATCATATCTCCAATTACTCCACCTCCTAACTCAGCATGAAATATAATCATAAGATATAAAAAGTAGTATTATCTGATGTAGCTAGTATATATGACTGTCCTTTTCTTTCTTTTTATTTTTACAATGAGCAAAGAAAAAAAAAACAGTTAAAATATAGCAGTTTTTTAAAGGAAAGTAATGTGACTTAGATAAAGAGGAATTGAAAACAGTTGATGAGACCCTTAAAGAATACAATTTGTCATAGACATAATAAATTCCTCAAACATTTATAACTGTTTATTAATAGGTATACTCAAAATATTTCATTCTTTTTAAAATGCACCAATCTCAGTAATGTTTATTACTTTAAATATGTATTTAGTACACTTAAGTAAACTAAGATGGTATTTCAGGACTATTCAGTGAAACTAAGTTTTATTAGTGAAACAATCAATGCATCTATTTTCTTTTGATATAAATATAAAGAGTAAGTGGTCATGAATTCTTTTTACTTAATTGTCTCATGGGCGACCATTCAGTGTAAGTTTTACTTAATCATTTATTTCTCCTCCGAAAGCAATGGTGAATACTCAATTTAAGTTTAAATCTGCCCTCATTTTTAAACTTACATTTATTTAAAAAATCTATCCTTAGCATAATTGTGAATGTGTGTATACACACATATAGACTTGTGCAATTTTATACATACACACATATTTGAAACTAAGTATTATGCAAATGGGTTTGCAAATTTCTGTGCTAAACTCATAACTAATCAAGATAAGGTGGCATTTTAGTATACTGTTATTTATATAACAAAACTATGCTGTCCCATCCACATTAACCTGATACTGAGCCTTGGAATTTTGCTGTTAGATAAATATGTTTGAGTCAAAATTTAGAAATCCCATTGGACTGGATTCATACAAAATAGAGTCTGGTGATACCCAGCTCTCTTTGGAAAGGATATTTATGGCTTGTTGATCATTTGTGGAGCAAGGAAAATCTGTAAATTGCAATTAACACAACAAAGCTGAAAAATGAAGTTGTGAAATTTCAGTATCTCTTCTGCTGATCTGCTGGCTCATGTGGTGGTGGGGATTTCTGCAGTATTCTAATCCTAGCAACATATTTTCTTTCCATTCAGTTGTAACTCTCATGCAGAGAAGTGGCAAATATATCTACTAGATTTCTCTTTCAGTGGATGAAGAACAGCTCTTGTTTTAGAGAGTACTTACTAAGCATGAAGTAATTTGGACCAATTTATGGCAGCGACTAGATGTCCTTCACACATAAACTACTTCCAAGTTGTAAGATAAATCACTTTATAATCTGTATTCATTCTTTCAGTCCAATGGCTGAAAAATTACTAATTAAACATAGACCACCAAAGGGCTTGACTTGAGAACATTTAGTTGGTCTCAACATAGGAAATATTTTTAGGAGATGTTGTAATCTTTGCCAAAATATGTTCAAATCTGTCACTGAATATTTTGCAACCATTCATTGATATTACTGAGCTTGATGATCTGATGAATATTTTTGTGATGGAAGAGATTTCTCAGTATTAGCAATTATGTTTTACTTTTGACAACATAGAATGACCATTTTGACATATTCACAGTAATTTTTAGGTGCTGGTTTTAAGAAGGCAAATGTACTTGATTTTTTTCTTTATTTTTCTTACATAATTGTTAGAGGAGACAAAGTCTCTTCATTGCAGTATTTTTTTCTTCTAGTTTCTCTCCTCTAACATGTGCAGGTTCCACCTCAGTTAAAAGAAATGGGAAATAAGACAAAGTTGTCACCACGGTGGGGAATTCTTACACTTTTTTCTTCTTTTTCCATTGTTCTTCTTTTATAGATGTCCCAATTTTCCCCCCACTGCTCTCCCCTGCCCCACCCACACACTCCCCTCCACCATCCCACAGTCAATCCCCACCCTATTGTAGATGTCCATGGGTCATTTAAATATGTTCCTTCACTAGATCTTTCCCTTTCTCTCACCACTTCTTCCCTTTCCCTCTGGTCACTGTCAGCCTGTTCCTTATTTACATACTTCTGGTTCTGTTTTTTTTTTTGTTTGTTTGTTTGTTTTTTTAATTTTTATTTCATTTTATTGTTGTTGTATTACATCCCTCCCCTTTTTACTCCCCCCTGCCCCCTTCCCACCTACCCATTCCCCTCCAATGTAAATCCCAGTTGTCCATGACCATGGTTCTTCCATGCTAGTTCCTTGACTAAACTGCTCCCCTTCTTTGCCTCCTCCTTCCCCTCCCCTCTCCCTGTATTTTTTCAATTAAGTTTCTCTTTATAGGTGAGATACAGTATTTGTCTTTTGCTGCCTGGCTTATTTCACTAAGCATAATATTCTCCAGTTCCATCCATGCTACAGCAAAAGAGGAGTTCCTTTCCTTCCTTCCTTCTCTCTTCTCCTCTCCTCCCCTCCCCTCTCCTCTTCTCCCTCCTCTCCTTTCCTTTTCTCTCCTTTCCTTCCCTGCCTCTTCTTTTCTTCCTTCCTTCCTTCCTTTCTTTCTTTCTTCCTTCCTTCCTTCCTTCCTTCCTTCCTTTTCTTTCTTTCTTTCTTTCTTTTTTTCTTTCTTCCTTCCTTCCCTCCTTCTCCCTTCTCTCCTTCCTTCTTTTCTCTTTCTTTCCTCTCTTTCTCCCTTTCTTCTCTCCTCCCTGCCTTCTTTCTTCCTTCCTTCCTACCTTCCTTCCTTCTCCCCTCCTTCCTTCCCTCTTTCCTTCCCTCTTTCCTTCCTTCCTTCCTTCCTTCCTTCCTTCCTTCCTTCCTTCCTTTCTTTCTTTCTTTCTTTCTTTCTTTCTTTCTTTCTTTCTTTCTTTCTTTCTTTCTTTCTTTCTTTCTTCTCTCCCTCTCTCTCTCCCCCTCTCTTCTCTCTCTCTCTCTCTCTCTCCTCTCCTCTCTGCCTTCTTTCTTCCTTCCTTCCTTCCTTCCTTCCTTCCTTTCTTTATTTCTTTTTTTTCTGTGTAGGAGTCCATTGTGTAAATGTACCAGTTTTTGATCCACTCATTTACTGATGGGCACTTAGGCTGTTTCTATCACTTGGCTATTGAAAATGGTGTTGCTAAAAACATAGGGGTGCATAGGTTCTTTTGAATAGGTGTTTTAGGATTCTCAGGGAATATTCCCAGCAGTAGAATCACTGGATCCAAAGGCAGTCCCATTTTTAATTTTTTGAGGAAGTTCCTTACTGTTTTCCATAGTGATTACACCAGTCTGCATTCTAACCAACAGGGCACTAGGGTTCCCTTTTCTCCATGTCCTCTCCAGTACTGGTTGTTTGTTGATTTATTAATGATGACCATTCTGACAGGTGTGAGGTGGTATCTCATGGTGGTTTTAACTTGGATTTCTCTGCTGGCTAGTGATGTTGCACATACTTTCATGTGCCTATGGGCCCTCATTATGTCCTTTTTGGAGAAGTGTCTATTTAGGCCCTTTGCTCCTTTTTAAAATGTGATTCCCTGTTTGTCTTCCTAGTGTTGATTCATATGAATTCTTTATATATCTTGGAGATTAAACCCTTGTCTGAGGTACCCTTGTCTGAGGTACCCTTGGTAAATATGTTTCCCATATGGTTGGTTCCCTTTTCATTTTGATGATGTTTACCTTAGCTATGCAGAAGCTTTTAATTTGATGTAGTTCCATTTGTTTACTCTTTCCTTTATTTACTTTACCGTAGAGGATATATTAGTGAAAATATTGCTGAGTGGGATATCTGAAATTTTACTGTCTTATGTTTTTCTTTAGAACTTTTGTGATGTTACAGTTTATGTTCAAGTCTTTTATCATTTTGAATTTATTCTGGTGCATAGTGTAAGCTGGTGGTCTAGTTTCATTTCTTTTTGCATGTACCAGTCCAGTTCTACCAACACCATTTGTTGAATAGGCTGTCTTTACTCCATTATATGCCCATGCTTCCTTTTTCAAATATTAGTTTAATGTAGAGACCTGGGTTTCTTTCTGGACTCTCTATTCTATTTAACTGATCTATGTATCTGTTTTTATTCCTGTACCAGACTGTTTTGATTACAGTGAGCTTGTAATATAGGTTGATATCAGCTATTATGATCTGATTGTGCCTAATTTTTGAGGGGGAGAAGGAGGTGTAAGAATAATTTAATAGGTATGTCTTATTTGTGTAGATATTGATTTTCACAGTTTTTTATTTCTGTTGTATTATGTGTAGAAGATTTTGCAAAATGTATAAAAATAGTTTCAAATGATTTGTTGGATGCCAAAAAAGTATCAAAACAAGTTTGCTGAATGCTATTCTTTGCCATATGTACAAAGACTTATCCTGAGGTTGCAAAGTCTATCATTATTTCCCTGCCTCCCCTTTCTAAAAACCTTGTGTTTTTAGAGACTTTACTTGATGTGGTGAACACACAATACAATATACAGATGATATATTATAGAATTTTCAGTTGGAACTTACATAATTTTAATGAATGTTACCCCAATAAATTTAATTAAAAACACCTTGCAAGGTTTTTATATGGATCCTCAGATATTGTAGCTTTTAGAAAATTTTAAAAAAACTTATTAGAAATGATTATTTTACTTTAATTGTTGTAAAATTCACCTTAGCCATTTTTAAATATGCAGTTCAGTAGTGTCAAGTATATTTGCATTGTTACATAACAGATCCACAAACCTTAAAAAAATTCCTTACAAATTGAAACACTATGCTCATTAGATTAGCAGTCCCCAACCTTTTCAGCACCATCTCTCAAAACAAGACAGGGGTTGGGGGGAGACAGGATGCAGAGGTAGAGAGAGCTCAGGTGAGCTTGTTTATTCTACTTTGCTCCACTGTGAAATGGGGTGAGTCCCCCCAACACATGACTTAGGAGGTGACTTCTCTGCTGTGGATGGTGGGTGGGAGGGTAGGGAGTGTTGCAGACCCCTTCATTAGATAATTCCCTACTTCCTTCTTTCCCTACCAGCCTCTGAAAACTATAATTCTGTAAAACTGTCTTGATCTGACTCCTGCCTATGCTGTTTGATTTTTCTCTAACCCATCTCAAAACCTGCTCTATGGGCACACAAAAAATCTTTCTATTCCACATTCATATTCTCATTTTGGGACTTCTGTATTCTTTTCATTGGTTGGGGGACAAGTGTCCCTCACCTCTTGTATGGTTAACCTCCAACTCACCTTTAAAGGAAGACTTACAAGGCTCCTAGAATGGGAGGTATATACCTACTAAGTGCTCTTGTATATGCTTTATATAGGGTGAGGCAAAAGTAGGTTCATATGGAAAATAATAAAATAATTACTAAATAATAATAAAAGAATGAAATTCATGTTTCACATACAACTGCAGCCTACTTTTTCCCTGTGCAATGTTGCCAACTATAATAATATTTAGTTTTAAATATTATTTTTCTAATAGAATGCAAGCCCTTTGAAACTAAAGTCACTAGTTACATAAATAAGAAATTCAGTTTTGAAAAGCGGGGACTAGATAAGCTACTTTGAATTTGTAATATAAATCACTTCATAATCTGTATTAGTTCTTTCATTCCAATGGCTGGAAAATTACTAATCGGATGTAGCTCTCCAAAGGGCTTAACACAGGATAGCTATTTTGATATAATCACAGTAATTTTTAGGTGCTGTTTTTAAGATATTAAATGCACTTAGTTTTCTCTTTATTTTTCTTACTGTCACCTAGATGAGACAAAGTCCCTTCATTGGCATACTTTACCAGACATTGATGTTAAGGCCTGTAAGTTTTTCTATTTCTTTCTCTCTCTGTTTTTATGAGAGATGGATTGATTGATAGATATAGAGGTACACAGAAATAGATGTATTTATAGATTTTATATATAATAAATCCTGAGCCCATTTTATTACTGGCATCATTGCACACACTAAACAAATACTTGTAGACTGAATAAATGGGTCAGTGCTCAAAATACCTAATTCTGAATTATATATTTTCAATTACTGGTTGTGTATGCTTTTGGATATGCAATGATAATGTTGACAATAATAATATTATAACAATAATAGTAGTAATGGCAGCAAGCTGCCATCACTGACATTTACAAAGCACTTATGTACTAGGGATTTTTTAGCCCTTTCTTACAGTAACTCATTTAATCTTCATAATAACTATGTGTTAGGTTTATGATTATGCCTGTTATGCAGGTGAGTAAATATAATTAATATGTTAAGTGATTTGTCAAAGCTCACAAAACTCAAAAGAACAGAACTGTCTCTGGAATCAGGCATTTTGAAACTTAAAAGTCATGTTCCAAAACATAATGCTTGATGTGCTGGGGCCCCACTTCCTTATATACATATAATAAAGGTTATTGTAACCATTTTAAATATGGATGGTGAACATTAAATGTTCTAATGTATGCAAGCTTCTTAGAGTAATGCCTGGTATATGATGAAAATCCAATAAATGTCAACTTATACTGTTGTAATGTATGTCAAGTATCTTGCTTAGTGTTTATAATGATGTAGGTTTCAAATAAAGCCTTTTATTCTTCCTTCTTTTCTTCTTCCTTAATTGGAGCTAGTTAGAGGCAATTACTAATGCAAAAGAGTTAGGTCAGCAGTATATTGTAATGACCACTAAGACTACAAGTTACAATCAGTATAAGATGTGAAAGAATAGTACAGATTTAAGAAGAAAACCATATCCAGTAATTGTAATGCTAATTTTGTTGCAATTGTGATAAAGATGCCTGGCATTTGAATCATACTCAAAACTTTGAAAGCATGCTAACATTTCTCTGGTCAGAAAGAAGACTTATAACCAGGGACAGAACAGAAGAGGCCGCTTCATCGCAACATGACTTGCAAGAAGTACAGAGACTCAGGAGGAAGTGGGCTTGATTATATTAACAACTGAATTAATCCTCACCACCCAGTGGTGCCTAAATATGAGGGCTGATCATAGATTAATTGGATTAACAAGTGAAGGAGAAAAAGATAGTGGATCTCAGGTAGTCTCCAACAGGCTAACTAGGTCTAGATTGGGATATAAGCTGATATCACCAGGGGTAGATCCAGAAAGTAAATAAAGTGCCCCTTTACACCACAGAAGGTCACACCACAAAGATAGGAAGTCAAGGCAGACCAATTTAAGAAGCAGAAATAAATGAGAAGAGTCACCTAAAATGGGGAGACAAAGAAAGAAGCCCCCCACTGAAAGGAAGGAGGAATCCCCAGAAAGGGTGCTAAGTGAAATAAAGGCAAGCAAACTAGCAAACATGGAATTCAAAATAAGGGTTATAGAGAAGTTCAAAAAGCTCAGCAAGTTCAAAGAAAACTGCAAACTACTTCAGGGGAACTACAAAGAGCTCCAGGGAAGCTACAAGGAGCTTACTGAGAACTACACAAACAATAAAAATGACATAGAAACTATCAATAAAAGCCAGGAGGAAATAAAGGATACAATTTTTGAGTTCAAGAATACATTAGAAGAAATGAAAAATAGGCTAAGTCAAGCAGAGGATCAAATAATTGAGCTGGAAGACAATGTAAGAAAAATACCCAGACAGTGCAACAAAATGAAAAAAAAAAAAAAAAAGACTGAAAAAGAATGAAGAGGTTTTAAAAGAGCTGCAGGACAACATGAAACATAATAATATTCACATCATAGGGATACCAGAAGGAGAAGAATGTGAGCAAGGGATAGAAAACCTCTTTGAAAAAGTAAGGACAGAAAATTTCCCTACCTGGAGGAGAGAGTCACAAAAGTTCAGGAAGCACAGAGAGTCCCAAGGAAGATGAACCCAAAGAGGCCCACTCTAAAGACACATCATAACTAAAATGGCAAATTTCAAAGACAAAGTTATAATTCTAAAAGCAGCAAGAGGGAAACAGCTAATAACATACAAGGGGGCTCTGATAACATTATCCGCTGATTCCTCAATAGAAACACTGTAAACCATAAGGGAATGGCAAGAAATATTCCACAATCAATGAAAACCAAAGTCCTCCAACCAAGAATATTCTACCCAGCAAGGCTCTTATTTAAAATTGAAGGTGAAATAAGGGGTTTGCCAGACAAAAGAAGGGTAAAAGACTTTATCTCCACCAAGCCAGCATTGCAAGAGATGTTAAAGGGTTTCCTTTAAGAAGATGAAGAAACAGACAGAGAGGAACACAGGTCCAAAGCAAAACATGGACAATGAATAAGTACCTATCAGTAATAACCTTAAGTGTAAATGGATTAAATGCATCAGTCAAAAGACATAGGGTAGCTGAATGGATAAGAACCAACTTAACTTTATGAATGCTTTAAAATAATCTTGTTATAAATAGATTTTACTAATAATGTATAATTTTAAAAATATATTTAAATTTTTAAAAATATTTATTATATTATTTTTAGAGAGAGGGGAAGGGAGAGAGGCAGAGAGGGAGAGAGACATCAATGTACAGTTGCCTTTCACCTGCCTCCAGCTACAGACCTGGCTTGAGACCTGGCTTGCAACCTGGTTTTGTGCCCTGGCTGGGGAATTGAATCAGCAACCTTTGGGTTTGCAGGCCAGCTCCTTATCCACTGTGACACCAGCCAGGGCCGAATGTATATATATTTTTACTTTTGTTATATCTTCATTACTGCAGGTTAAGTTTTCTTAGGTTGGAATTATTTCCTAAGATGGGAAAATCAACTTACTTGCAATAAATCTTAGAAAAATCTAATGCAGTTAAGGAAAAAGAAAAAAGTAAGAAAATGTGAATGTATATTACATAGAATACATGCTATCTTTCTTATTCACTGTTACAAAATATGTGTTTGTGGATTTATAATATATAGATTTTATTATCAATTTTAAATATCAACCAACTGGTTGTTGGTGGGTTGAGAAATTAGTCAATCTTTAGGTTAGAAAAGGTGCTGAGAGCTGAGAGTGAAGGCTAAAGTACTAAACAATATGATTCCTGTACATAGGCAATATATATTCTCATATTAGTGTATAAGGTAGATGCAATTCCTTTCAAATAGATAGTGGAAATATATATTTCTAGCAATGAAGGCCCCTAAACTGGGGATGCTGGGAAAATGTATTAATGCTATAGTAAACTTCATTATTCAAATGTGAACATACCTAATCTCTACCTCAACATACTCTTAAGTAGTTCAGTAGTTAGTTTAGGACCACATATGAAGTCACCATAAGTTCATAAAATAGCTAGGATACTATTCTACAAATTATTTAAATCCTAGGATTTTTTTGTTTTTGTTTGTTTGTTTTTACCTCAAATTAGTAGATATCATAATTTCTACTCTATGGGGATCATCTGAGCATTGCAAGTGCCATTATTTCTGAAGGCTTCAACTTTTAAAGCATGTGTAGATGAAAAGCATGCGATATTGAAAAAAGTAAGACCTGTGTATGGCAAGTGTGTGTCTGCTGAAGAACCAGCCTCATAGTGATCCTGACTTTATTGACTAGAAGTTGATGACATTCAATTTTAAATATAAGAATTATAAACAGAGACACTACAAAATGAAATTTTTGCTTATATTATTCTCTCCACTTGCCATGTTAAAAGATATGAAAATTATTTTTCCTTTAAAGTTTATAAAATTATATTAGTGTTTTATTGATCATTTTATGTTGGCTATATTCATATTATTGCAGTATGTTTCTATTTTAGTAATGAATATTTAATTTGGTAAATAATTTGGCATTTTAGGAGAATTATATAAATACAGGGTGCATGCAATTAATTGGCAATGACTTTGCATCTCATTTCACATGGTTCTTATTAATTTTGAAAAACTATGTTTCTAAGGTTATGATTTAACATCATCGTTTCAGATAGAAAGTATTAATTCTGAGAGCAATCATCATGTCGAAGGAATATGATGTTAGAGCAATCATAGTTTCTGGACTGCATGCAGGGCAAATTGCTAAAGAAATTGTGGACTTCAACAACATTCCTTTACATACAGTTTAAAATATGAAGAAGGTGTATGATGCTGACCAGATGTCACCACACCAACAAGGAAAACACATAAGGTACACAAGGATCACACAAGTCCAGATATTGTATACAGAATCCAGGAGATTATCAATGAAGATCCAGGATGTTTACCTTGACATTTTGGAGAAGTAGTTGTACCGTGGATGAAGCAAGTCACAAATGGATGTCATTTTATCTTCCAACAAGATGGTGCGCCAGCACATAAAGCCAAAAAGGCGGGAGAATTTTCAGTGTCAATGTTCCTATATTCTAGTCAAAGGAAGTCTGGCTGCCTAGTTCACCATATGCAAATCCTTCAGACTATTGAGCATTTGCGAGGAAAAGTTAATAAATGACCTCATTCCAATAAAGGGGCTGTTAAAGCTAAGATAGAAAACATGATGATGTCCATGGATAAGGAAAAGTTCAAGTGTGCTGAAGATTCCAAAGTAGAATTGAGTCTATTATTGCAACAAATGCAGACTTTCTTGAACAATTTAAAAAAATAATGACTATATTTATGTATTTACATATAAGAATAAATTTATTTCAAAATATAACACTTTTGTGGTATGTTGTTTATTATAAAAATTTTGCCAATTGATTGCATGCACCCTGTAGATTATTATGAGATAAATACTTCTTACTGCAGTATGCTGAACAAGACAAAGAAATTACTATTGTAATCTGCTTTGGTTTCATGTGAAATAAACAGCACAGTGATACCTGGATTGATTCCTTATTCCCAGCAGAATGCAGATGTATAAAAGGGCCAATAGGATTGCTGAAAAATATTCTGGTAAAAATGACAGATCTGGCAATAATTCACTAGTTCCAAACTATTAAGTCCCAAAGAGAGGGGCAAAATAAACATTTGACAGTAGCTGATTGAGCTTCCAAACAGAGAGGATGGGTACAGATGTGAGCAAGTAAAGCAGAAAAATACATAGGTAGAATGCAGGCTAATGGATTCTGTGAAAGTTAAAGGGCACCTAATCTGGCAGGCAGCATCTAAAACAGCATCTAAACCAGATGAACTCATGAGAACCAGATTCATGTGCAAAAAACAGAGCTGCTTGAACCTATTTCCTCTACACACTTCTACCAAGGTAAAAACACTGTTGCATGTAATTTTCCTGGCTTTGCAGCTTACCATGTTTTCTTAAACCATTGACTCCTCCACAAGAGGACTGTCTATTACAAAATACACTGAGGTTTCATATCACTGAGACCTCTCTCCATTGTTCACCAGCAGGTAACTGATGGGGAACCTATTACTTGTACAGGTCATCTTCATCTTTTCTTAGACTAGGTAATTTCATGTGGTTTCATAGATTCTTGCAATTTTGATGTAGAGTTTTGGGTTTTATGGGCCTTTTGAAATCATATTTAGAACCTACATAAAACAATTCACTATATCTTAACATTTTTTCATTGTACATAAAAAATTGTTTTAAGCCTGAATTTTGATGAAACCTAAAGTATGGCAAGGATAACCTTTGTATTGGTTCAGCAAATTAGTTGTAATGAGAAAAGGAATGTTCCTTTATATAAAACATAAAATAGCCACTTTGTTTGGTAGCTTTGTTAGTTTGAGATTTATGAATAGGATGATGTCCACATACCAGTGGAAAATTATTTATTCTGGAAATTTATTGTTTTGTCAGTATAAAATCCACAGTGATTTATTAATGGTAGTGTAGGAAGGAATGACAGAAGTTCACTTAAAATCAAAATCTTATTGGAGTTCATTTGATATTTTTAACCCATTTCTCAGTCAGAAATAACACAAAAGAGGGGCTGTATCCTGATGTTACTTCCTCTTTTTGTTTTTTAGGGTGATGATAGGAAAATACCACTATCAAATTAATGTATAAATAAAATAACCAAATAAAGAGAAATAATGTATCTGCCTTATCAGTCCCCAAACAAATAATAGTGGGAAATAATTAATGATATTCATAATGTTCAAAATAAGAGGTTATTTATGAACTATTATCATTAAGAATTACATCACAAACTTAAGATGATTTTACAGGATTTTTTCAATTTGTTCAAGTCATTTAAGCATTTAGTTTTTTTTTTAAAGATTTTATTCATTTTTTTAGAGAGAAGAGCAGTGAGGGAGGAAGAAAGGGAGAGAAATATCAATGCATGGTTGCCTTTCATCTGTCTCCAGCTGGGGACGTGGCTGGAGACCTGGCTTGCAACCTGATTATGTGCCCTGACTAGGAATTGAACCAGGCACTTTTGGGCTCACAGGCTGGCACCTCTCCACTGAGCCTCCAGGCAGGGCTAAGCATTCAGTTTTAAGAATCTTCAAAATAGTCAAGTGATTTATCTGCAGATACTTGATTTTACTGATAAACAAAATTCCAAAAATTATCTCTAAGTCTTAGAACCTATCTATCCTTCAGTGATAAAACTAAGGTTTTCATAAGGGAAAGTGTGTGTGTGTGTGTGTGTGTGTGTGTGTGTGTGTGTACATAAACATATAGTCATCTATTTCAAAATATTAAAAGGAGATACTTTGGGAGTAATAATATGCACAACTCCTTATGTCTATAATGAGTCCTGTTGGATAAAATTAAAGTTTTTCAGAGATAGGGCCTGCTGTTTTACAGATCTCTAGTTCCTTAGTGTTCAGATAGACATTCACTAGTATATGTTAAATGTGCAGAAACAAAAGCCAGTGTGAACTGGAATGTAAAGTTGTCTCCTCCAAATTGCTATTTCTCCCAAATGAAGCTTCTGTTATTTATGTCCATTCTCCCCACAAGTCTCCCATCCTTCTCTTCAATGTGGAATGTCTTCCTTACTGGTAATTCAGAGGCACTCTCACATTTCAACTGGATCCTGCAAGTCTCATACCTTCCTATATATATCTTTTATTCCTCCACACCAGCACATACTTCCTCATGATGGCCTTGTTCCTTATTTAATGTCATAGAGCATATGTTGAATCATGTCAAAGCTTATGTAGGGCAAGGTTATTGTGTTAACATGTTTTCAGTCTGGAGTCACATCTGCACATAAGTAAGTTTTTCCCTTACAAAGTATCTTTGAATATTTTTAATGAAGTACAACTTACTAAAACTCATGATGATAATGTATTAAAGGCTTTATGAGACTAATTGTGAAGATTTGCATGACAAGTATATCTAATGTCATTACAACAAAATCAGATCCTTAAACCTTTGTATGTGAACAAACAATTTCTCAATGCAATGAATCTTCTTTCCTTGTTTATTGTGTGAAAGAGGAAATATGGATCTTCCTTCTGCAGTTAATTGTTGCTTTCACTGCTCACATACCCTCTTTCCCTGCGCTCCTTTAGGATTGCTTCTGACCCATGATGTGCTTGTTAATATTGATATTCATGGTTTATGAGCCATGAGGAATAATTTATGTAGTGACAAATCCCTGGAGGTGTTCAATATAATTAAGTGTACATAGTAAATAAAGAATAAAATTTGTATAATGACAGTTGTGAGGATACAAAACCTGTGTCTGGCAGGCTTAGGCTAGAAATTATTTTATTTTATATTACAATATGGAGTAGTATCCATCACGATTTTGAATTTATGTTTTAAATGCATTGATATTAAATGAATTTAATATTTAGTTATGATTGAATCAAATACCAGTCTATAATCCACATCTTTGCTTCTTAACAAGCTCACCCAGGAGAGCTTGTTAAAATGCAAAATTCAGGTGCCACACAAATCTACTAAGCAAAACTTAAATTTTAACAAGAACCTGCATCCTGATGTTTTCTATGTAAACTACATCTATGTATTCTACATCTCTATAAAATGTCCACTATTTGTAAACATGCATTAATTAGTCTTCTGTTTTAAAACATGCTATTAGTTTTGAAAAGTTAAAGCCCCAGGGAAAAATAATTTAATATTTTTATAAAGTCCTCTCTTCTAGCTCCTCCCTGGACAATATAAATTTTATTTGGGAACCGCACAAATGAAATATTACAAGTCAACAGTAACATAGTGTTGTTAATAACTTAAAAAATAAGATTTCATTAGACATTCCATGTATAACAGGTCTAAATATCACCAAAATCAGGTTCTTCCTTACTAGTGACCCTTTTGTCCTTAGTTATATCTATATTCCATGTAGAAATCCATAGTATTGTCATAGAATTATATATAAATTTAAAATCTGGCCAAATGAATTTGCTGTATCTAATTTCTACTGCTCCTTAAGTAACAGAGCTTTTGATTGTGCTGCTCAAAATTTTATGTTCTGAAGCAAATACTACCAATTAAAACTTGGGTTCATTCTAAATCTGCAGTAGACTATAACTTTCACCTACATGTATACACATATATGTTCACCCACATGAACTCAAGCATATTTTGAATTAAGTTTGATCAGCTCTAATAATTTTGTCTTATCAACTGAAGTTCATTATTGAAGCTGTAGCAGTTACAGAGATAAGCAGAGAATAATTCTGCCATCTGGGCATTTATTATCTAGTATGCAAAATAAATTGAACAGAAATCACTTTAGTATGAACTGCAACAAAAGAGCTTCTGATTACTTTTGGAAGGGGTAATCAAAAATACATTTTTGATAAACTGGTATTTAATTGAATCTTGAAAGACATGTGGCACTCCACAGGTGGAAAAAGTCCAAGAGCATTTTAACTGGAAACAACAGTGCAAACAAAAACAAGAAAACCTAAAAATGATGAGGCATGGAGAGAAATTGAAAATTATCCCAGAGGAAAAAAAAAAAGAAAAAATCTTAAAAGTACTATCAAAAATTGAAGAAACTGAACTCTACTATCACTACTCCATAATATGTATATTTTCTCATCTTTCTAATAACTGAGGTACATATTGGCTTGGTCAGAAAAGTCCATTTACTTTTTTCCATTAAGTAAATGACATATTTTTTCATTTTCACAAACAACTTTATTGATTTGGGTTTATTGAGTTTGTTGGCTATCTCCTGCTATTGGCTTTTAGTTAGTAGAGGCCAGGGGTTCTGCTAAACATCTTTCAATGCACAAAACAGCCCCACAGTAAACAATAATTTGGCCAAAGTGCCAGTAGCACAGAGAAACTTCACAAACCCATTTCAACATGTTCAATCAGTCACAGCACCTTCTCTGTTTATGGCACAAATCTTTCTTTGCATTTCTGTTGCATTTCTACCTTTCTTAAAATAAAAAATATAATATGCTGAAAATGTTGCATATTTTCTTTTATCTTCAATATTAAAATGGCTGCACAACAATAAGTTTCTTGTTAATACAAGCTAATATGAACCTGTCACAATATAAACTAACAAAATTGTTTCAAATGAAATTAAAGACAGCTAAACACTACTAGAACCATCCTATGGGAAAAAAATTAAATGAACTTTTTGGCCAACCAAATAAATGAATTAGTTTTGTTAATATTGGTTGTTAAAGATGCTCCTGTGAATTCAGAAGATAAATGTGAAAAAACACTTCTTAAAATAGTTAACTAAAATCATTTGGTCATGCAAATATAATTTAAGAGCCATCTTCTTCAACTTTCTTATAAAGAACAGAAATCTTTCTTATCTAATATCTGGTTTCCATTAAGGTTTGGATTAAATTCAGTTATCAACAGGCTTCTTCAGTGAACATACTGAGACAGTTTTGGGTAAGCTCTTGTCTTCTTGAGTTGATTGAAAATCAAGGGAAAACAAGTCAGTGTTCTACTTGTTTGACCATCATTGATCCCAAATTATGAAATTGAAAACACACAATTTCTTTCTGCTTAGACCTTTGGTATTTTTCTAAGTTAATCACTTATATTCTATAATTGTTCCATATGTAATATTTCATACACATACACATACACACAATAACATTCCTAAGTACCCTGGTATCCCTTCTTTTTGGACTAGTTTCAAGGGTTTGAATCTAATGGACCAGTAAATTCAAATCAAATAAAAGGTTTGTTAAATAATACCATTAAAAATGATCATTATCATGTATTTAATTTTACCTTTAATACAAAATGAAAAATATAGATTTCAGTTGAAATATAGGAAGAAAAATAACAGCAATCCCTGACAAAACTTAATTTTATCAGACACAGCAATACTATATGCAATACTGTATAGTCCCTAGTTTTCTCACTTTTTTCATGAATTAGAGAAGATCTATTTATTTTCAACAGACCAAGATTTTTTTACTAATTATTTGTTATTATGTTATAGTTGACCTGATTTTCCCCCTTTGCCCTTCTCTACCAAGACCAACATTTTGAAAGCACTCTTCTGTGTGATCTCTATTTTGTCAATGAATGTTTTAAAATGTTCTACCAGAACTGAACACAGTACTCTTAAATTCAGCCCTCCCTTATTTGGGCATACTTTAGATATCAGTACAGTTGATATTTTTGTCAATATTAACATTGTATTTACTTAGCTTATATTCTAACTATAGTCTCAAGCCTTTTACCCCACACCTTGATTTGTGCAATTAAGTTTTGAACCTACAAGCTACACTGTGTATGCATCTTTGTTGACTGTATACCTTTTTGGCTTGAGTGCATATTGCATTCTGTTCAGAACTTGAAAAATAATGGTGATGATTCAGGGATAGAAACTAGAAAACAAATCCCATTTACCATAGCAACAAGAAAAATAAATTACTCAGGAATAAACTTAGCCAAGGAGGTAAGAGACCTGTACTCAGAAAACTACAGAACATTGAAGAACGAAATCAAGGAAGATACAAATAATAGGAAGCATATACCATGTTAATGGATGGGAAGAATTAACATCATTAAAATATTCATAATACCCAAAGCAATCTATAGACTCAATGCCATCCCAATTCAAATACCAATGACATACTTCACAGAAATGGAAAAAATACTTCAAAAATTATATGGAGCCAAAAATGCCCAGCAATCTTGAGGAAGGAGAACAAGGTAGGCAGAATTATAATACTGGACATCAAACTATACTACAAGGCTACTGTAATCAAAACAGTCTGGTACAAGCATAAGAATAGACAGATAGATCAATGGAACAGAATAGAGAGCCCGAAATAAACCCAGGACAATGTGGTCAATTAATATTACACAAAGGGGGAAGGAACAAAAAAAGGAGTAAAAACAGTCTCTTCAACAAGTGGTGTTGGGAGAACTGGACAGCCACATGCAAAAAAATAAAACTAGAATACCAACTTACACCATACACCAGAATAAACACAAGATGGATGAAGGACTTAAATGTAAGCAGTGTCACCATAAAGGTCCTAGAGAAAAATATAGGCAGTAAAATTTCCCTATGCAGAAATATGTTTACTGATCCTTCACCAAGGGCAAAGGAAATACAAGAATAAACAAATGAGACTATATCAAATGGAAAAGTTTTTGTTCAGCTAAAGAAAACACCATCCAAATGAAAAGGGAACCAATTGTATGGGAAAACATTTGCCAATGATACCTTAGACAAGGCTTTGATCTCCAAAATATATTAAAAACTAATGCAACTCAACACCAGGGAAACAGACAGCCCAATTAAAAAATAGGCAAAGGACCTGAACAGACAACTCTCTGAGGGAGACATACAAAGGGCCCAAAGGCATATGAAAGAATTCTCAATATCACTAGCCATCAGGGAGATGCAAATTAAAACTATAATAAAATACCACCTGTTAGAATGACAATCATCAACAAATTAACAAACAGCAAGTGTTGGCGAGGATGAGGGGTAAAGAGAACCCTGGTGCACTGTTGGTGGGAATGCAGGCTGGTGCATCCATTATGGAAAACAGTATGGAGTTTCCTTAAAAAACTAAAAATGGAACTGCTTTTTGATCCAGCAATTCCACTACTAAAACTATACCCGAAGAATCCTGAAACACCAATTCAGAAGAATCTATGTACCCCTGTGTTCATAGAAGTGCTGTTTGTAACAGCCAAGTGCTGGAAACGGCCTACCTAAGTGCCCATTAGTGGGTGATTGGATCAAAAAACTTTGGTACATTTACCCAATGTAATACTACATAGCAGAAAGACAGAAGGAGCTCCTAATGTTTGCAACAACATGGATGGGACTAGAAAGTATTATGCTTAGTGAAATAAGCCAGTCAGTGAAAGACAAATACCATATGATCTCATCCATTTCAGGACAATAATGAGCAAAACAAACAAATAAGACAAACAGAACCAGATGTATAAATACAATGGATAGACCTTCAGTGGGCATAGGGGAGGAGGAAGAGGGGAGAGGGGAGAAGGAGGCAAAGAAGGGGAGCATTTGTTCAAGGAACTAGCATGGAAGAACTATGGACATGAACAACAAGTGGGATTGACTTTGGTGGAGAGTGGATAGGTGGGGAAGGGGACAGAGGGGAGTAAAATGGGGATGGATATAATACAACAACAATAAAATTAAATTAAAAAATATATATAAAATAAAAAAATAATGGTGATGCATCTCTATAAAGTTTATTTTCCATGTCTTCAGGCTGTCAAAAAATTCATCAGGAAAATTATGTAAAACTCCTCACAGAATGTATTATGTGTGTCAATAATATGACATATTTCTTTTGCCTTGACATAAATAAAAATTGAATCAGTTTTGTGTGTTTTTAAAAAATTCTGCCAGGTTGAAATTTGGGAAAGCATAGCTTTGCACTTCATAATCTGTTCAACATTTTTAATCATTTAAAAAATATCAATTGTATATACTTATATTTGATGATGATTTTATATATGTATAGTGAAATGATTACTACAATTAAGCTAGTTAACATATCTCACAATAACCACTTTGGGTATGTGATAAGTGTACCTGTAATCTATTCTCTTAGCATATTTCACATGTTCAATACAATATTATTAAGCATCGTTATCAAGCCTGTACTTTAGATACCTAGATTATTCATCCTACATAAATGAAAATGTATACCCTTTGACCAACATTTCCCTATTCCCTCACCATCTACCCTAGCTCCTCAAAACCCCTGACAACAGTGATTGCTGGGTCATATTGTAGTCCTATTTTTAATGTTTTGAGGAATCTTCATAGTGTTTCCCATAGTTGCTGTGTATGAGGTTTCCTTTTGTTTACATGTCACCAGCATTTATCTTTTGTTTCTTTCACAATAGTCTTCCTAACAGATATGAGGTGATATCTCATTGTGACTTTGCATTTTGCTGATAATTACTAACATTGAGTACCTTTTCACATATTCAGTGGCTATTTCTATGTCTTTTGAGAAATGTCTATTCAGGTCCTTTTACCATGTTAATTGGGTTGTTTGTTTTCTTGCTATTGAGTTGTTTGAGGTCCTTATAAGTTTTGGATAGTGATCCTTTATCAGATGTATGATTTGCATTGCTGTCTTATCACTCTATTGATTATTATCATTATTATTGCTGCGCAGAAATTTTTTAGCTTGAGACAATAGCATTTGTCTATTTTGGTTTTGTTGCCTGTGGTTTTGCAATCACATCTAAAAAAGTCATTGACCAGGTGTATGTCAAGAAGATGTATGTTTTGTTGTTTTAAAAAATACTTTATTCATTATTTTTAGAGAGAAGGGCAGGTAGGGAGGAAAAAAGGGAGGGAAACATCAATGCATTGTTGCCTTTCACCTGCCTGTAGCTCTGGACCTGGCTGGAGACCTGGCTTGCAACCTGGTTATGTGCCCTGGCTGCGAATCGAATGCTGTTTTTTAATAGTTTTATTGTTTCTGATTTCACATTTAAATCTTTAATATTTTTTGAGTTGATTTTTGTATATGGAATGAGATAAGAGTCTGATTTAATTCTTCCTAATGTACAAAACCACCTATGTGTTATTGGCATATTTGTTGAATATCAATTGACCATAGAAGTAGGAAATTTTGAAGTTTTGGCAAACAGCTTTGTATTTCTTCATCAGCTGTTCAACAATTTTGAGAAATGACTCCATTGTTTTTGTCATGGTGTTTAAATTAAAGCAACAAAAAGAAAGATGATTTATGATTTTGTTGCCAAGAACTTTAACCACTAATTTTAGGTCAGGATTTAGTCAGGGACTAAAATTCATCGATAATTTCAGACAGTATGAATGGATTGGTGCCATTTTGCAAAATGAATGAAAGAATATGTATGTATAACTCAGTCAAAAGCAAGAAAAATAGCCAAAATACTTAGAAAAGCAATGCCTCAATGAGGTTAGAAATAAGAGGTCTGTCCCAAAAATATTAAGCCAATGTCAATATAATTAAAACAGTTAGAGACAGACCTCATATGTCAAGATACTATTGAAAACAACTTGGTGAAAAGGACCAGTACCCAAAAACAAGAAAGATTGCCAAAGAGAGACCTAGGGCTAAAAGGAGAATTTCAGAAGACAGCAATTTTCTTCTTTTGTTGACTTTGTTTAAAAGGAGATGAGTTAACTATGAACAACTTAAGTGTCTGAGATCTTTTTGGAAGGATTTAGAACATAAAGTGATTGACTTTAAAAAGAAAAGGTGAAGCTCATCGAAATGTGCCCTAATCTTATTAAACCATAATACTTATGTTATGGACAAAGTCTAAATGGTGGCTAGTACAATGGTGAAAGTTAATTGGAAAATTAATAAATTGGCAACCTATTGTAAAGGAAAGGAAATATATAATGTTGTGTAATTTGTATAATGGATATAGCATTGGACAGGTATGTCAAAACATCAGACATACCTTTCATTACTAAATTTAACTGATTTAAAATTTTTTATTTCATTGTGAATTAAATAACACTGATTAAGTATTTCCTACATAGATTAGTGTTTTCTAAAAAGTTGACATGGATAAAATAATAAAAGTGAGTATAGTTGGCAAATTTTAAACTTTATAATGCAAAATTCTTAAGTGTCTTGAGTGCATGAATTTTATTTAAAATTAATTTAAATTATAAATAGCAAAATATAATATATCCATGTGTGTTATACAAGGTCTGTCCAGAAACTATTCAGCCATGTAATATGAAAAATAGAGATATTTATTGAAGAACATACCAGGTACAGGAAACATTGTACATAGCACAATGATGCCTAAGTTCTCTTCAAAGAAGGCACCTTGGGACCCCATACAGTTATTCCAGTTGCCATCAGCTGCCCCAATGTATTTTCCTGAATCTCATCAATGGTCTAAAATCTCTTCTCTTTCAAAGGTTATTTTAGTTTTAGGAAAAGCCAGAAGTCACAGAGGGTCAAATGTGGGCTGTAGTAGGGCTGAGTCATCTGAGTGATTTGATGTTTTGCCAAAAACTGCAGGAGATGTGGTGCAGGAGTGGGCTCATTGTCATGATGAAGCTGCCAATCACCAGTTGCCCATAGTTGCATCTTTCTGAATCATCTAAATAGTTTCCATGAAGGAATGTTCAAACTTAACACAAAAATTGATGCAGATTTGTTGCTCTACTTGCTTAGTCATTTTGAATGCAGCAGCCACACAGTACACATGCTCACTCACCAGTGTCTACCACCCCCCTGACTGGTACAGTGAAGTCATCATTGTTTATGCATGCCCATTCCAGTTCACTCAATTTGGCTGCCAGGTTATATATCTATGCTGCAAACTGTTCTAGTTATATTAACAATGATTTGTCTCTTTCTTGACCAATCTCATATATATGTTCTTATAGTAAATAATAACACATTGATTAAGTTTGGTTTTCTTTTAAGTCTATTTTGGTTGGCCAGCCAGTTATAGAACTTAATATCTATGAATTTCTGCATTGTATTTCTCATCATGATTTACCATTTGAACCACAACTTTTATAGTATAGTTCCTTAGTAGGATTTGAATTTGTACATATTCAGTAACACTCAGCAGATGATATATACAATAGAAAAGTCAGTAAAATTTAATTAGATCTGTTTAAAAAATAATTACCATTGATGCTTGAGAAACATAGGTTTGAACTGGGTTAGTCTACTTATGCATGGCCTTTTTTCTTTTTCTTTCAATAAAAATACAGTTGGCTCTCCATATGACCAGGTTTCACATCTGTGGATTCAATGAACTGAAAATAGTATTTTTGTCTATGGTTGGAATTCTGTGAATGGGGAGGGCTGACTGCATGAATCACCTTATGCCATTTTATATAAGGGACTCTTGCATCCTTGAATCTGATATCCACAGAGACCCTGGAACTAATCCTTTGAGGATACTAAGGGGCTACAGTTAAGTTAGAAATAGACTTTTGACTGCATTTGGAGCTGGCACTCCTAATTCCAGCATTGTTCAAAGGTCAATTGTATATATTTTATTTTATTTTTTTAAAGATTTTTTTTCATTATTTTTAGAAAGAGGGGAAGGGAGAGAGGCAGAGAGGGAGAGAGACATCAATGTATGGTTGCTTTTCACCTGCCTCCAGCCACAAACCTGACTGGAGACCTGGTTTGCAACCTTGTTATGTGCTCTGGCTGGGGAATCGAACCTGCGACCTTTGGGTTCGCAGGCCGGCGCCTTATCCACTGTGCTACCAGCCAGGGCTGTATTTTATTTTATTAAACTGTCCATGTTTGATTTAACTTTGTAATTGTTTAATCTAAATATATTATTTGTGAATTTTAAATCATTTTATTTTATCTTTATTTTAATATTTTAGTTTGTGCTATTATGGTTGTCCCACTTTTCCCCCTTTGCACCCAGCCCAACCCACTTCCATAGTTCCCACACCATTGTCTTCCATTGTCCCACAAGTCCTTCATTTGTGTTCTTTGACTAATCCATTCACCTTCTTTCAGTCAGTCCCCACTTACCCACTTCCCTATTGTAACTGTCAGACTACTCCATGATTCTAGGTCTTCACTTCCATTTTTCTCATTTGTTTATTCTGTTATTAGATTCCTCTTGTAAGTGAGATTATATGGTATTTGTCTTTCACTAAGTGTCTTATTTCTATCTTAGTGTAATAGTTTCCAGTTCCATCGTTGCTGTTGCAAAAGGTATAAATTTCTCCTTTTTCTCTGCTTCATAGTATTCCATTGTGCAAATGCTGGGAATACGCCCCAAGAATCTTGAAACACCAATTCAAAAGAATTGATGCATCCCCCACCACAATGTTCATAGAGTGCTATTTACAGTAGTTAAGACTAGAAAGCAGCCTAAGTTCCCATCAGTAGATGGGTAGATAAATATATTCTTTTTAAGAAAAATAGTCAATCTAGTTAGTATTTTGTGTTTAATGCAAAGACTAGTATTTGGGCACTGAATAGCTATTATTGTTACTACTTTTTAATCTAAGTAATTTTCTCCATCATATTACAAAACAAAGAGAACCTTCAAGGTGATTTCTCATTATACTTAACCTGAAAGAAGGCCTCCCTAAACATACAAATGAACTTGTTACTTCTATGTTAGGTAAAGCAGTATGAAATAATATTGGAACATACTCTGCTATTTTGCTATGAGCCTTAGAGAAATTTACCTGCTCCAGAAAGGTTAAGACATGTCATCCAGCTAAAACCTCCTAAGTCTACAAAATAGATGCATTTATGGTAAAGTAGCTTTCCTTTCGAAGTATGTTTTGCTCTGGAGGAAATGAAGTTGCTGGTTTAGAATGCTTAATAGCTCATCCCACTCCGTATTGTAGCTCACAGCGATAAATCAATTTCTGCTCTGTTTTACCACATACTTAAAAGGCTTCCAAATTAAGGTAGCCACCTGTTAGTCTTTCACCTGTGCACACTAGGATGTCATCTTAAAGGAGATTATCTATGTTTTTTTCTTTTTTGGCTGTCCTGTTTTATGGAAAGATTTGAAATTAATGTTATTTTACACTTAACATTGTTTAGCTTTGTAAATAAAAAAAAGTTAAATAAGTTTATTTTCTAATGTTTAATATTTTATGATTTTAGTGTAATGGACTTTCATATTAACATTTAAGAAAATATTATTTAAGACCTGATTCCCTACTAGATTTTTCAAGTAAGTGAGTGCAATGTAATATTTTAGAGGAAAACAGATATCTACTTAAAAGTATTTTAACTGGTTACTATAACATAACTATGTGTTTGTTTTGTCCATTGCTTGTCTTTGTTTTCCTTTTTTTCATGTTCAAAAAGTCCAAAATATGGCCTGCAAACCAAAGGGTTGCTGATTCAATTCCTAGATAGAGCACATGTCTGGGTTGTAAGCCAGGTCTCCAAGCCAGGTCTCCAAGCCAGGTCCCCAAGCCAGGTCCCTAGCTGGAGTCACATGAAAGGCAACCATACGTTGATATTTCTCTCCCTCTGCCTCTCTCCCTTCCCCTCTCTTTAAAAATAATGAATAAAATCTTTTAAAAAAGAAGTCCAAAATAATATTGTGCTGGCTATGTATTTGCCTTAAAGGACAATTTAAATTATCTTTTCTTTATTTCCTTTTCATAAAGGTAAGGATTTGGGTTATCTATGTAGACTTAGTCTGAAACACATTCAGATATATTTCAAGTGAATTAAATTTATGATGAGACTTTTAAAAATGTGATGTGGCTCAATTTGGTATGAATTACGTATTTGCTAAATAATTTTCTCCTCCATGAGAAATTAAATTCTCATGGGTTACTTAATGAAAGACCTAGGTAGACATTGCTGTTGGAAAACTTAAAGGACTTACTGCATTTTCTAGTTTTATTTATTTTTATTTTTTTGCATTTTCTAGTTTTAATGAATGATGATGTCCTTGTCATGAGCTGTACTTTTGGTCAGGGGATGTGCTGAGCTTCAAGGCCTAGGCTCTCCAGTGTGCCAGCCATTGGCCACATGATGCTAAACACTTAATGAACATATGAATGTAATTTGCTACATGAGTTAACTCATGTTTGCACTTGCATTAGCTTGATGAGCATCTCTCAAAAATAGCAATCTATGGGCCAGATGATAAGATGTTGGGAAGTAGAATAATGGTTGTACAGGTCATTATTTAGCTCATCCTTTATTCTAATGTCACAAATCACAGTGCATTTTGCATATTTCATATATAATTTATGTTTACATTTTTCTGTATGGATAAATGGTCTTTTCCAGCTGTATAACTTTAACTTCCTCACTTAGCTCATTCTTTCCCTCATTCTCAGACTCATTCTTTGTGTGTAAAAGAACAAATAACATATGTAAATCAAATTATGTGTGTGAAATCCTTACCCCGGTGTTTAGCACATATAATTTCAGACATTAAACATTTCTATTTTTTCACTAGCTTCAATTAAATATTTAAGATAGTAGCTTAAACATCAAAGGGTATGAATGCTACTAATAAAAATTATTCATGACTAATGAGTATTAATTAATTTTTAGGTCAGGTCAACCTGACCTCACAGAAATTATTTGTAAATATTAGTAAATATTTGTAAATATTAGTAAATAAGTGCCATATGTTTAGCAAAATTAGCCAATGGTATTATAGTAAAGACTTGTTCATTTATTATTTCCTTTTTGCTTCTTATGTAAGTAAGATATCTTATGTGGAATATTCTATATGCATCACATAAACAAGATATTTTATGTTAAAATATTTTATAAATTTTAAGTTGATAAAGAATGTGTAATTATATACTGAAAAAACAGATAGATACCTAAAGCATTACATATAGGTACCTTTTAAAAAAAATTCTCACCTAGGATATGTTTATTGAATTTTTGAGAGAGAGAGCAGGGAGGGGAGAGAGACAGAAATGTGAGAGAGAAACATCAATTGGTTTTCTTCTATATGAACATCAAATAGAGATGGAATTCGAAACCTTTTAGTGTATGGATGACACTTTAACCCACTGAGCAACCTGGCCAGGGGTTACATGATAGAATTTTACTTTTCATTTTCTTACGCCTTTCCCACTTCTCAGTGTGATTGAATATTTAACATCACATTTGACCCCTGAAATGAAGGGAAACTGGGGGTGTTTTTGCCATGCCATAGAAGTTAAATCACTGTAGTTGAGATTCAAATTTGTAATTTTGTTAAAATTGAAACCATTACTTACAGAAATAACATGATTTCTTTTCAATGATAACTGAGTCACTTAAGGTACCCTTCACTAGTAATCAGTATTTGCTGAGACAAAATGTACCACTGCTTGTATGCAGGAAATATATCAGTAATAATTAAGTATGTAATTAAATATTTTACCTTAAAGCTTAAAAAGCTTTAAACATTTTAGTCTCAGTATAAGATCAAATATACATTTTAACATTAGATTTTTTATTTTTAAAAAATTAAAAATATTTTTATTTATTATTTTTCAGAGAGAGGGTAGGGGAAAGAAGCAGAGAAGGAGAGAAACATCAATGTATGGTTGCCTTTCACCTACCTCTAGCTATGGACCTGGCTGGAGACCTGGCTTGCAACCTGGTTATGTTGCCCTGGCTGTGAATCGAACCAGCAACTTTTGTGTTTGCAGGTCATTAGATTTATTAAAAGTTCCAAGTATTCTTGAAGAAACACAACCAAATCCTGAAGAGTTATTTTTAAGAAGAGGGGGCTATTAATGAAGGAATTCCAGTTATCTATGTCTAACAAAAGTGAATGACATAATAACTGTGTATTATAGAATGTGGACATATAAGACTGTCTGCTAGTTTCCATTACTGCCTTTCAAATACTAGATTTATACCAAATTTTGGCCATCTTGCAAAAGTATGAGTCCATTGGGAAAAAATGTGTTGAACTTGATATCTGAGGCAATAGAAAGATAAAGTGGGTAGAATTTGGAACTTTTGGTTTAGATAAAAGAAGTTGTAAGAACCCACAGCCAACCTTTTTTATTTCTTTCTTCTTTTTTTTTTTAATGTCCAAGTCCTGATGAGATTTAGGTATTTCAGGAAGCTATTTTGCACAAAACTATTTTATTCTCAAATTTTAAAATAATTCACAACTATAAATTTTATTTAGATTATTCAATAGAAACTTTATTTATTTATTAACTCATTTGATTCAAAATGTAAATGACCTTGGGAAATTTAAGTGCCTATCCCCTTATACTTCCATAAGTATATATTTAACCAATTTTCTTCTTCATCTGAGTTTAATGTAATTCATTAGAAAGACATAATAATTCTGGAATAGTATGCAGTTAACCAAAAAGGCTGATGTGATAACAATGCAAAATTGATAAAACTACTGAGCTCTACTATCAAAATGAAAGAGGACATATCTTTCTCAATTGTTATGTTAAGTCAAGAAAGTGAAAAGTAACCAAAGATAAAGATTTGAAAAACCTAATAAAAAAGTTGGGTTTATTAAACTTGTAGAGAAAACTGGAAACTTTTAAAAAGTATGTGTTGTGTCCCTAGCTGGTGGCTCAGTGGATAAGGTGCCAACCTGCGAACCCAAAGGTCACTGGTTCGATTCCCAGCCAGGGCACATAACCAGGTTGCAAGCCAGGTCTCCAGCCAGGTCTGTAGCTGGAGGTAGGTGAAAGGCAACCATACAGTGATATCTCTCTCCCTCTTTGCCTCTCTCTAACAATGATAAACAAAATCTTAAAAAAAAAAAAAAAAAAAGTATGTGTTGTTCCTTAACTATTTTTTATGTTTCTTAACTTAAAAATAGCATTTCCAATGCCATACATCAAGAGGGCTTGAACAGATTATGATAAATTTTTAAAGGTTTATATCACAGAATGATTCAGTGAGGCTGTATGGTTTACTGGTTACAAGAGTATGAACTCTTGAACCCCAGTGCCTGATTTTGAATCCTGATTTGTTTGTTTTTTAAATTTTATTGTTGTTGTATTACATCCATCCCCTTTTTGCTCCCCTCTGTCCTCCTCCCCACCCACCCATTCCCCACAAATTCAATTCCACCTGTTGTCCATGTCCATGGTTCCTTTATACTAAGTTCTTGTCTGAACTGCTCCCCTTCCTTGCCTCTGCCTCCCTGAATCCTGGGTTTTTAATTTATAATTTATAGTTTTCTCAACTATAAGTAGAGATAATAATAGTGTTGATTTTTTAGTTATTGTGGGTACTCAATAAATCAATATATGAAAAGTACTTGGTAAAGTATCTAGAACATAGTAAAATGATCTAAGAATTTGTTATTTCTGAAAAAGTAGTAGTTTTTTGTAGTATAAGAACAATGCAGAAAAAAATTATATTTCAGAGCAAGGCAATAGTCTCCAGCTGTCTGTATAGAGATCCAGAATGGGTTTAGAAGGTAGAAGAGAATGTGTCAGATTAAGGGCAAAAGGGAGGGAGCCAAATAGCTAGAAGGAGAGAGTGTAGGGACAGTGAGGATGAAAAAAAGCAAAATATCTGTTTTGTGATGAGTGTATTGGTAACAGTGATGAATCTCACACTGGCTAAGGTTTGTTCTTGGCTTTTGTTTTGTCCCTGGCTGCTCCACAAATATCTTTACAAGTACTAGGTGGTGATGCTTTGAGAGGTAATGGTATGGGTAGTTCAATAGCCTCTCTCTCTCTCTTTTTTTTTTTTTTTTTTTAATTTTATTGTTGTTGTATTACATCCATCCCCTTTTTGCTCCCCTCTGTCCCCCTCCCCACCCACCCATTCCCCCCAAAGTCAATCCCACCTGTTGTCCATGTCCATGGTTCCTTTATACTAGGTTCTTGTCTAAGCTGCTCACCTTCTTTGTCTCTGCCTCCCCCCTCCCCCCAACCCCGTTCCCCCTGACCACTGAAGGCCTACTCCTTGTATTCATATACTTGGTTCTGTTTTGCTTGTTGTTAGTTTTGCTCATTATTGTCCCGTAATGGGTGAGATCATATGGTATTTGTCCTTCGCTGACTGGTTTATTTCACTAGGCATAATACTCTCCAGTTCCATCCATGTTGTTGCAAAGGGTACAAGTTCCTTCTTTCTTTCTGCTATATAGAATTCCATTGTGTAAATGGACCAAAGTTTTTTGATCCAATCATCCACTGATGGGCACTTAGGCTGTTTCCAGCACTTGGCTTCAATAGCCTCTCTTTATACCTCTTTGGCACAGCACAGGTTGTGAGCCTGTTTTACTCCAGTTGTAGACATTCTTATGTACACTGGAACAGAATACCAGCAATGGAGCTTGTATGCCTTGTATGTTATTGAACACAACCTGGTATTGTACATTCTTAGGCAATTTTAACTTCACTGCTGATATTTTGTGAAGGCCAAAAACTGCTGTTGGGCTTGGAACTTAGCATACTCATATGCAGTACGGTTAGTAAGCATTTTGATAGAAGGTAGAGGCCATGGTATTCTTTTTGCTACATTTATTACAATAGAAACTTGTTCTATCTCAGAATGATAGTCAAATGTCTGTCTGAAGAACAGAACCCTTAATCTTTAATCTGATTAAAGTAATATATATGAATGCTTGCTTGAAAGGCCCCATTTAAATAGTTATTACACTGTTTTGTAATTGATGTTGTGAAGAAGCTTCAAAATTTTAGTGCATCTGCAGCAAAGATGTAAAAAATAACTAAGAACGTGGGGTTTTTTGATAGTGAAATTTCTAGGTAAGTGGAGGATAACTACTAATTTGCAGTCATGGATGAAGTAAAGAATAATTGGTCTCAAAAAGTCTATGCTAAAGCAAAGTGCTAATGAGTGAAAACTCAAGTCTATAACAAAAATTTTCCTATAATGTTGTAAAAGAAAAGTTGATTATTTTCCCAACAGAGTATCTGTTTCCTTTAGACACACACTGAGGCATCAAAATTTATTAGGTACCTATATTTATTAGGTGAGGCCAGGATATGAATTATTTCTGTGCTTTGCTGGCTATAATAAATAATAAATATTGGTCCTGTGTTTGAGAACAGAAATTCCCTTATTTGAGGGTATATTTAATAAAAAAATAGATATAGGTCACAATAAATATTTTATTTTTATTATCTATGTAAAATTCATTATGAAATTAAAAGGAAACAAGAAATAAGATTGGATCTATGTTGGCTAAAGAGCAATAGGGGTTCAGGGATGGTTTTAATTATCTCATCCAATATTCTCATGAACATTTACTGAAACTGAGTGCTCATGAGTGTCAGCAGTTTGATTAATATCAACTAGTTTATGACAGAAGTGAGAGCAGATTTCTCTCACCTGATTTTCTTTACTCCCAATCAAGTGCTCTTCCCAGTATATCAGGAAAAACCTTACCTTCTGTGTAACTTTTTATAGGTGGGAAGAAGACCTTTCTTTAGAAGTTATTTTTAAAAAGTAATAAAATCTTTGGGTTACCTTGT
This sequence comes from Noctilio leporinus, assembly GCA_004026585.1. Taxonomy (NCBI): domain Eukaryota; kingdom Metazoa; phylum Chordata; class Mammalia; order Chiroptera; family Noctilionidae; genus Noctilio; species Noctilio leporinus. The sequence goes on along the minus strand of PVIW01001902.1, from coordinate 50,016 downwards.
GTCTATTTTATGTGTTTTAGTTGTAATGAAAAGTCCATGCTAGTATTCCTTTGAGTCTAGGTACATTATGGATTTGAATATTGTTATTGTCATGTTTGTTAAGAGACTTACTCAACTTGATAATGGATCCAACCTACTTGTTTCAGCTGATTATTAATATAAATAAAATAGAATTAAAAAGCCATAGTCAAATCATTCACTCAGGAGTGTAGAGAAACACCAATATTCCAGGCAGTATGGGAGGAAAGAAATTTATAAACAGACTGATACTTCTTTCTAAATTCTTCTCAGCTTATAATTTTTAAAATATTTTATGTATTTATTTTTACAGAAAGGGGAAGGGAGGAAGAAAGAGAGGGAGACAAACCTAAGTGTGAGAAAGAAATATCAATCAGTTGCCTCTCTAACCCTCCCCAACTGGGGACCAAACCTACAACCCAGGCATGTGCCCTGACAGACATCAAGCCAGCAACATTTTCTTTTGCACTATGATATGCCCAACCAAATGAGTCACACCAGTCAAGGTTCAGGTTAGAATTTAATGTTAAGGTGTGCACTCTCAGAAACTTGAATTTATCTTTGTTTGGGTGTGTGCCAAATAGGTTGCATTTCTTTTTTTAAACAAAGTTAATTTTTTTTTCTATTACAGTTGACATACAATGTAACCAGATGATTAGACACTACACAACTTCTAAGTAATCACCCTAATATGATAAATCTAGTACCTGTATATTATACATACAGTTATTACAATATTGTTGACTTTCCCTGTCCTGTATTTTACATCCCATGAATGTACTTTGTAACCCCCTCACTGCTTTTATCCATCCCCCCAAGCCCCTCCCATCTCACAACTGCCAAACTGTTCTCTTTACCCATGAGTCTGTTTTGTTCTGCTTGTTTTTTTTTTTTTTTTTTTTTTTTGTTTTTTACTTTCCACATATAAGTGAAATCATCTGGCATTTTTCTTCCTCTGTCTGGCTTATTTCACTTGGCACATTATCCCCTAGATTCATCCATGTCATTGCAGATGGCAATATTTCATCATTTAAAGTCATTGCTGAAAGATACGTATTTATCGCCATTTTATTATTAATAGTTTTGACTTCGTTTTTCTTAAGAAAGACTCCTAAACATTTCTTGTAATGACAGTTCTCATGGTGATGAATTACTTTAACTTTTACTTTTATTAGAAACTCTTTGGCCCTGGCTGTTAGCACAGTGGATAAGGTGCCGGCCTGCAAACCCAAAGGTCGCAGGTTCGATTCCCCAGCCAGGGCACATAACCAGGTTGCAAGCCAGGTCTCCAGTCAGGTCTGTGGCTGGAGGCAGGTGAAAAGCAACCATACATTGATGTGTCTCTCTCCCTCTCTGCCTCTCTCCCCTCCCATCTTTCTAAAAATAATGAAATAAAATCTTAAAAAAAAAAAAAAGAAACTCTTTATCTGTCTTGTTCTAAATTATAGCTTTTCTGTGTACAATAATTTTGGTTGCAGGTCTTTGCTTTTCATCACCTTGAATATTTCTTGTCAGTCTCTTCTGTCCTGCAAAGTTTCTGTTGAGAAATCAGCTGATAGTCTTATGGGATCTCCCTCGTACATAATTAATTGCTCTTCTTTTATTGCTTTTAAGATTCCCTCTTTGTCTTTAACCCTTGGCATTTCAATTATATATATCTTGGTGTAAGCCTCTTTAGGTTCACCTTGTTTGGGACTCTGTGCTTCCTGAACTTGTATGTTCAGAACAGTGCTCTGTCATTATTTCTTCACATAGGCTTTTAATTTTCTGATGTCTCTTCTGGCACCTTCATGATATAAATGTTAGTACCCTTGAAGTTGTCTCAAAGAATCTTTATATTAGCTTAGTTTTTTGTATTCTTTTTTCTATTTGCTATACTAATTGTATGTTTTCTGTTTGCTTCTCTTGCAAATCTCTGATTTGTTCCTCTGCGTCATCTAGTCTGCTGTTGACTTCCTACTCTTCATTTCAGTGAATGTATATTTAATTTCTAATTGGTTTTTTCTTATGTTTTCTATTTCCATTTTGTTTTCTGTCTCTTTGTTGAAGTTCTCATTAAGTTCATCTACCCTTATCCTGAGTTCATTGATCATCCTTATAACCGGTATTTTGAACTCTGCATCTATTAGATTGCTTCTCTCCATTTTGTTCAGTTCTTTTTCTGGAGTTTTATTCTATCATTGGTCATGTTTCTTTGACTTCTCATTCCTTGTATTTATTTCTATGTATTAGTGAGAGCTGCTACATCTCCCAGGCTTAGCAGAGTGACCTTAGGCATAGTAGGTATCCTGTAATATCCAATGGTAAGGCTTCCCATTCACCTGAACTAGGCACTTCAGGTGTGCCTCACTTTTGTGGGCTGCGTACACCATCCTGTTGTAGTTGAGCCTTGAAGCTGCTTATACCTCAATGGGAGGGATTTACCACTAGGGTGACTGGCTTTGAGGATAGACTTTAAAACCCAGTTGGGCTTTAACCTATTACATGTCCAAGGTATGTGTTCTTGTTTTTTTTTCTTTTTTAAATGCCATCTCAACTGATTCTAAGTATAGTACCTCCTATTGGTTTCCACAGAACTTGATCTTCATTTACATAATAGCCTCTATCACTTTTAGTATTACACCAGAATATGAGTACTTGGAGCTGTGCCTCAGCACTGGAGTTCAGAGCCATTGAGTCTGAGTAAGTCTATATGTGGGCCCATTAAGAGGAACACCTGTGTCTCCAGCTGCCCTTAGTCTGAGCCATAAACCCCACTAGATTTTATATCCAGAAATTATGGGAATTTTTATTCCTGGCATTAGAACCCTGGGTTGGGGGACATGGTGTGGAGCTGGGACTTCCTGGCTCTTCAAGAAGGTCCTCTGAACCCAAGATATTCCTCTGATTTTTGTCTGCCACACATGAGTATGGGACCAGCCTATTCCATATATTTTCCCCTTCTACCAATCTAATTGTGGCTTCTTCTGTATATTTTTAGTTATAGGACTTCTTCTCAGCTAGACATGGTGGTTCTGAATAATTGTGTTCTGCATGTTAATTGTAATTTTGATGTGGTTGTGGGAGGACTAAGGTACCATATTACCTATTCTGCCATCTTGATCAGCATCTGAATTTATTTTGATATTGAGAGTATAAACATCTTAAATCATGTTATAAGTACTATACATTTCAAGTAAGAATTTATTAAACTTTAATAAAAATACTAGTTTCACAGATAACAGATTTTTTCAAGTTAATATGGCTAATATTTGTATTATTGTAGTCAGACCTACAAATGAAACTAAATTATAATCTCAAAGTCTTTTAAAATTTATTTTAGAAAGAGCAGGAGGGAGGGAGGGAGGGAGAGAGAGAGAGAGAGAGAGAAAGACAGGTATTGATTTGTTGTCTCAATTTTGTGTTCATTGGTTGATTATTGTATGTGCCATGACCACAGATCAAACCCTAAACCTAGGCATATGGGGATGGTGGTCTAACAAATTAAGGTACCAGTCCGTCCAGGGTCTCAAGGTTGTTTTGAGATCATGGAAGCAGAAGCAAAAGCAGAAGCATAAATTGCATGATTCACAGATGAATGTGCTGGATTCTGCTGCAAGTCTATCCTTTTCTCCCTTTCTTTAATTATTAATTCTAGCTGATTAATGTCATCCGTCTTCTGATGGTGAATTCTTTATTTTCATATGTCAATATCATTGGCTTAGGGATGTAATTAAAAAAAAAACTTGGCTTATTTATGCTTTAACAACAACAATAATAGTGCCCATTAATTAATTGAATATTTAATATTTTCCCAGCATTCTGCTTGACTTTAAGTGCATTATCTGTTTCAGACCTGACAAGCCTATAGGATGTATCTTTCCATTCTTGCAAATGAAAATGTTCATGTCTCACAAGGCTGAAAGAGCATGCAAGATCTCATACCTGATTAACCCAAGTCTATCTGCCTCAAAGCCTTCTCCGTCTGCTGTGCTTTCTGTGCTGTATTTTTAAAAAGATTTTATTTATTATTTTTAGAGAGAGGTGGAGGGAGAGAGTCAGAGAGGGAGAGAAACATCAGTGTACCCTTGCCTTTTACCTGCCTCCAGTTACGGACCTGACTGGAGACCTGGCTTGCAACTTGGTTATGTGTCCTGGCTGGGAATCTAACCTGTGACCTTTGGATTCGAAGGCTGGCACCTATCAAATGAGCCATCAGCCAGGGCCTTGTGCTGTATTTTTATAGTCACATCTTCCTTGCTTTATCGTCAACCAGGCTTCATCTGATATGTAGCTCTATCTTTTCTTTTCCATTTTCTTCTGTTGTAACCTTAATTCTTGGCATCATTATTTGCTACCTAGACTATTGGATTAGCCTTCTATAAGGATTTTTCAACTCCCTTTCCCAATTCTAATTTAGTTTAGAATTAAAAAAATTTAAATGATCAATTTTCCTAAGGAACATTCTGATCATGTCACTTACCTTTATTAAAAAAATCATTAAGTTTCCTCATTGTCTACACAAAATAATCACAATTCTTGGTCAAATACACAGGATGCTCCGTTTCTAATCTATCCTCTTAATTAACCTCCTCATGCAGCCTATGGTTCAGCCAAACAGAAACACACAGTCTTCTCTGTATAAATCAGCTATGTGGCCTCCATATGTTTCTCATTCTTTTTATTGTTAGGAATAGCCTTTTCTTTTTCTTTTTCTTTTTTTTAATGTCGGTATCCTAAACGTTACCTTCAACTTAACCCAAGTGAGCTTTAACCTATTACATGCCCTAGGTATGTGTCCACGATTCTTTTCTTTCTTAAATGCCATCTCAACTGATTCTAGGTGTAGTACCTCCTATGAGCTTCCATAGCACTTGATCTTCATTTACATTATGGTCTCTACACTTTTAATATTGTACCAGAATATAAGTACTTTGTCCCAGAAGTCAAAACTGAAACAAGGTTTTGAGTGTAAGTAATTTATTTTGATCTTTGGAAGTGCTTACAGAAGATTTGGAAGGGTGAGATAGGGAAGGAAAAGATGTGTGCTAACAAGCAAGTTAATGTTCAGAGATAATGAGATTCAGTTCTCTGAGAATCTGTAAGACATTGTTGTTTGTCCCTGCTAAAGAGGAACAAGTTGGGGTATTTATTGATTTACAAAATTCCTTCTGGTACTGGTTGAAAGGATTACACTTAGATAAAGTTGATTCTCCAGTTCTCCCAGCCAGGCCAGCTCAGAGTGAGCTCATCAAGCAGCCAGAGGAAGCAAGCCTGATGTGCTTGGAAAATGAATGTGCTGAGGGGAAAATGGGTATGAGTGGGACTAACTGTGTCCATGCTATGCTTCCAGGGCAAAACTCTGGATTTATCAGTAGAGTGACCCTTGAAAATAGGGGTTTAAACTGCATGGGTTCACTTAAATATGGAATTTTTTCCCTAATACTTATTCTACAATCCAAAGCTGGGAGACTGGAGATGAAGGCCAATTGTATGTATTGATCAGTGAAATGATCAATTTATTAAAAAGTGAAGCATTGTTTTGTTGATAAAATTGACAAAAGATACATACATATATATATGAAAAGATACATATATATATATATATATATGAAGACAACCATATCAAATCGTGTTCACTAGCATATTTCTCAATCCTAAAGCAGTACTCCCTGGATTTTTAAAAAATGCTCTTAGTGTAGCTTTTGCTTCTTTAACTTAGCTGGGGGCAAATAAAATTTTGCTTTCAGGTATCCCTTAAGCAGTGTGCACAATGTTATCTGTTTTTTTTTTTTTTTTCTTTCTTTGTATACTGACTTTTTCTCACTTGTGTAAACCCTATGTGAGCAACACTGATATCCATCTTGTTTGTGGATATTTCTACAATCCCTAGTACAGAGACTGGCACTAGACACTAGATAGGCAGTTTTAAGAATATAACCAAATGAATGAATGGCACGATGCTAAGAATTATGGATATTATGAAGAATGTACGTTGAATCTTGAAAATATAGGGGGTTTAGGCAAGAGGTTTAGGTACACCAGCACCACATGCAGTCAAAAATCTGTTTATAACTTTTGACTACCCCCAAAATTAAGTTGTCTCTGGGTATCTGGGAGATTGGTTCCAGGCCTCCACTCATGTACCAAAATTTGCATATAGTCAGTCAAGTCTACTTTATACAAAATGAAGTAAATCAGTGCATAGAGTTTGACTTCTGCATTCTTGGACAACAACTCCAGATAAAAAGGAGTACAAATATTTATTGAAAAAAATCTGTGTAAGTGGACCTGCACAGTTCAAATACTTTATTCAAGGGTTGACTATACTAAATTCCCCAAATCAAAAATAATATTTTGATATTTTCATCCCATAATCTCCAAAGATAAATAATATTATCAACAGGTACCTCATAAATTTTTTATGTCCTGATTCTATTCCATGGTTTTGCTTTTATTTTTAATGGTATATTCTCATTCTACACCTATAACTTCCAATGAGAAAGTGCTCAGTTTTCTATATTCATAGGTAATATTTTTTACTTAGGATTTATGAAAATTTTCTGGAATATAAATAGTGTAAAGCATATACCAAGTTATACTGATTTGAATGCATATTAGAGTTCAGTTCTTCGACATTCTAGTGAATAAGTTTACCTTGTACAATCAATATGGCTTTAGTCTAATAATACATTAGATATGTATTTATCACCATATGTTCCTGATGATTCAGTGGGATCAGTATCAGCAGGTGAGAGTGTGTCCAGTGTATGACTAGAAAGGCCTTGCAGTCAGTTTTTTGAGCAAACATGGTTTTTTATTATATAATTATCTTTAGTTTTCTCCTTGCAAATTGTACAGTTCTTTTTAAAATCTATTTTCTTCATTTATAATTGCATTTCCAGTTTATTCATTCTAGAGTTATAGAAAAAAGCTCTTAATCATCTTTTCTTATTGAACCAAGTGGTACTGTAGTTTCCTTGTATATTCTCAAGTTACTAATTATTTGACCCAAGCTGATTGTCAGAAGGATGAAAAAGAGTTTGGGAACAAGGAACTGTAGAGAAGTAGGGAGATCGGGCAAGGTGTGTGCCTGTGCTTGGAAATCACATTGGACTGTACAATTGGTCAAGTGGACACTATCTATCAAGGTTTTGAGTTTAAAGAACATATATAAACCAGTCAAGACAGAAATAGTAACCTCTTATCCACAGCAAACTTTTTATAGGTATTGAGTATGGAATATTATAGAAGGTGTTACACTCTCCTACTTTTGTGGAGGGGCATGAATCAAAACAAATATGCTATTATCAATTGTATTTTATTTTTTATTTTATTATTTTAAGGATTGTATTATTTTTAGAGAGAAGTTCAGAAAGGGAGGAAGAAAGGGGAGAAACATCAAGGTATGGTTGCCTTTCACCTGCTTCCAACTACAGACCTGGCTGAAGACCAGGCTTGCAACTTGGTTATGTGCCCTGACTGGGAATTGAACCAGTGACCTTTGGGTTTGCAGGTCAGCATCAATCCACTGAGCCACCAGTCAGGGCTTGTTACCAATTTAAATGATAATTTTAAAAAATATCACCAATTTACTCCTAGAAACCAAAGATTACCTGTCATTATCAAAGTTGTATAGATTTTGAAAATAATGATTCTCCAATTTTCTCCATCAATAGTTTAAAAAATCAGTTTTAAAATGAAAATATCTGATGTTATTTAGTATCCAGTGAATGGGAATTCTGCATGGAACTGGAATGTTGATAAAACTTACTTCAAAAATAAATTGGCTCATTAAACATAAATATTCATCACTTTTGACCTAGGAATTTAATTTATTTTAGCTATACAATAGAAGCAACAACAGCAAACTGAAGAGAAATGGTTCCAAAAAGTCAATAATAATCACGAAAACTAGAAATTAGCTAATGGCGAATGAAGAGGTTACTGGTGCTTCTGTGTTATGTACTGTTATGCAGCTATTAACATTGTTTACGAGGATTTAATAATAGTTTTTAATGTTTAGAATAAAGGAAGATCATAGAAAAGTTGATGTGATTCTCAGCTGGATTTTGAACTGGTTGAACAAATAAAACATGTTGTGATTTATGGAATATGTGGAATTAGAAATGCAGAGCTGCTTTAGTGGTTGGCAGGCCATTGGCATTTCTTTACTTCCTGGGAATCCCCTGTCAAGTTAGGTTAGGAAGATATATTATAAGGAAGAGTGACCTTTGTTTTGTTTTAAATTTTGGAAAAGGGTGTTTCTGGCCTGTACTTTGACAGTTCTTTCACAGCCTTTATTTTTCTCATCTATTAGTGCCTCTTCACATTTGAAATTAGCTATCAGTCTTTAATTTACTCTGGTTTATTTCATAATGTTTTAACTAAAACCAGTAAATTGAATTACTAGAATTTATAGGCAGTAGGATTAAGCTGAAAGAGAGAGAGAGAGAGAGAGAGAGAGAGAGAGAGAGAGAGAGAGAGACTATTTAAAACCCTTAACATTTGAATGATGATCTAACATCCAAATTGAACTAGGGGCTGTGCTCTATACTTGGGAGCTCTTTAGAGAACTAACAGTAAGTGCATTTTAAAGAGGTTCAAAACTAAGCACAAAGTGGTGAGTAGGTTTGCTGTTTGTTCGTGCAGATGTATTCCCTCTTCTGAATTACAGCATCTTATTTTCAGGGAAATCTACTGACAGCAGCAACAGCAGGGCTGTAATCAACCTGCATGAACAATCCAACAAGTGAACTCCAACAAGGAAACCTTACACAGCCTAATAAATGCTGCTGCCATGGCTGCTGCTACACTCTAATGAAGGTGTCCACGTTTCTCACAGAGAGCAACTGATTAGGTGTAGTTTATTAGATGTTTATGTATGTGTGTGTGCAATTGTTAGAGAAGCCATAAAAATATGTTTGTTCTTTTATATCCCATTGGGCTGTAAGTCACATCCTGTAACCAAACAGCACAGGGTTATTGCCAATAGGCTGGGATTGTTCCTGCCTTTAGGGTTTTTATAGTCTAATAGAGAAAATAGGATTCACATAAAATACCTTTGATGCAAGATAAAATGTAATAAGTTAAAGTTGAGAAAAATCATTAAAAAGAGCCAGGAGTTCAAATACAGTGTCATTCTTAGGCAAGATTATGTTGAATGCTTTATTTATTTGCTACAGTGACACTATTTTTAGTGTCCAGGGCTTGCTACATTTTCCTTATATACATTTTCCTTACATATTTCTACATTTTCCTTATAACCACACTTTGTTGTTAAGGGGATACTGGGAGAGAAGCTTGTCTTCATTTGACCATAGTCTGTTAATTATGTGGATTCAAATACAGAAGGCCACTGCTCTGTATAATATCTGTTCTTTTTACTAATGTGATTAGATGGTTAAGTACAAAGAATGACTTCATGGTTAGCTTCTAAAGGGGACTATTCAAGGCAATGCAGGTAACCTATTTTTTAATTTCTTCCTTTGTCACTTACTCCTCTCCCAATCCAACCTAAGAATAAAGAAAGATTAAACATGTGTGTGTTCAGGTGGGGAATTGGGAAAGGCAAACTATCTGATTTCATAGAATCATTCTGGATATAAAGTAGGCTAGTCAGGAGAAAAGGCAATTTGACAAAACTCATGGTGGCTGAAAACATTTGGCTATTCTCTGTAAATTATTTTATTCATCCAACCATGTCTTATTCTTGATTATTATCTAGAAATGCCAGTTACTTAATTTGTCACACAGGTATATTGGCATTGGTATGCCTTTATTGCATAGGTCTAGTTGTCATATATGGAACTAAAACTTAATGAAACTAAAATGTGTTATTATAATCCTCTTTCTTGGGACATTTGATATGAATATGTGGCCTGGGTTGCTATTTTTCACTAGTAATATAAATATACTACATAAAACACATAAACACATGGAATAACATATGCAACATGTCCTAACCACCAACTCTCCTTTCATCTTTCCTTCTTCCACCATAGGTATTATCTACGTAAGTTTGTTTATAGCTTACCCATATTCAGTAAAAACTTGGTTTTCAGCAAGTTGTTTTTAGGGTTCAGATAAAGCAAAGAATGAGGACACCTTTGCTTAAAAATACAATGTGATAATTTAATAGAATAATGTGGAAATTCATGAAATAAAGGTAGCATCCTGGAGACTAGGAGGTACTCCTGGGTCAGAAGCACCTTCACTCAAATTCTCTAGAAATATTGGACATTTCTGTGGGTTAATGAATTATTTTATTAGAATAAAAATGCCCAAAATATTGATAGATTAATCATTCATGCCTTAAGCTACTTCTTAAAAACTAAACTGATATCTAGTCCCTATCAGTCTAAGTGACCCAGGGTGTTTTGCAGAAGCTGAAGAAGCAGGTTGCAAACCACATTGATGTCGTTCACCAGTTCATGCAACTGGATCAAGTTATTACCAGTGTGTCTTAACTATCAACCCACTGACTTTTCTGGCAAAAAATAGGTTTCACCAAGTGTATGAATACAAGGAATAGGCCTGCAGTGGTCAGGAGGAAAAGGGGAGGGGGGAGGGGGGAGGCAGAGGTAAAGAAGGGGAGCAGCTTAGACAAGAACCTAGTATAAAGGAACCATGGACGTGGACAACAGGTGGGATTGACTTTGGGGAGAAAGGGTGGGTGGGGAGGGGGACAGAGGGGAGAAAAAAAGGGATGGATGTAATACAACAACAATAAAGTTAAAAGAAAAAAAAAATAGGTTTCATGATGGGCAAGCAGACTGTAGATTTTGCTTTCAGGACTAAGAGCCTTTGATCCCATAGGCACCCAAATGGGGTTTCATTTACCAGTCAGCTACTCTTTCACGTCCCCTTTATAGGGGGATTTGGAGTAATATCTAAACTTTAGCCTCTAATGGTTCTAGGAGTATAGATGGGGAGAAACCAAAAGGAAACTCATTTTGGAGGAATCTAGTGTAATATAATTTATACACGGTACTAGTATACAATGAGAGTACTGTGAATTGTAGTTCTCACCATCATTATTAGTAACATGAACATATTACATATCTTTATTTCATCCTATTAATATTCTTATAAGCATTATCATCCATATTATGGGTTCAACATCTTATCTAAGTCACTAATTGTGGCAGCAAGAATGAAAACTACATCTTTCTGGTTCCAAAGCTTGTTTTTATGAGGCCAGATATTGTACTATGTAATACAGATTTAAAAATTATAAGAATTTTATAGACCACTGGTTTTACAGCAGAAAAGTAAATATATTTTCACTACCCTATATCTAGTATAGGCTCCTTTATTAATTCCATTGTGATGCTTTTTAAAGCATAGAAAAAATCTGTGAGGTTTCACTTGCCTCATAGTACAATATCATACATCTTTTCTGGCTTTGAACTTTTCCAAAATTATATTGTAGGAGTCATCACTGGCTGATACTAACATATGAACTAGCATAAGTAAGTGATATGTGACAAGAACAAACTCCTCTTTGTATATCTTCTGTTCTTTTGCCTTTCTTTTCTGGGAGGTAGACATAAACTGTATATATCCTAGAAACAAATTTTGATGCCACATGATATCTAAAGGTAATTATGGATATAAATTAAGCTTTACTAATGACACTGGTGTCTTTTAATGCCATGCTATTTCTAGCTTTGTTGTTGATCTATTTTCATTGTGAATTAGGGATTAATATAATTGATTTTCTTGGTTTGAAGCTAATATAAATATATTCTTATATTAAGTTGATACTAAGATGCACTTTTGCTTTTTTTTTTTTTTAAGGTAGATCTGAAATGCATTACTGTCTTATTTACATAAATTTGCTTTGTAAAGACACATCTAGATAAACTCAGAAGTATAGTGTAAGCTGTTGAAATCAGTGTGACCAAAACTCTGTCCCTGCCTGTTTTGGAAATTCAACAAGAAAACAAAATAAGATTTAAGCCATTCTGAAAAAACAAAAACTTTCCAAATTTTTATGGTATGAATTTACTCTTTTGTATATGGTGATACAGGAGTATCTGCAGTACAACAGAGGTGTGTTCTGGGAGGTGAATGATAGCAAAGTGGTTTGCAACCCTGCTTCCACACACACTCTGTAAGAGTAGCTGACTGGTAAATGAAACCCCACCTGGGTGTCTATGGGATCAAAGACTTTTAGTCCTGAAAGCAAAATCAGTACTTACCACTTGCTTTTTCTTTAGTCTGAAATCTAAAAACAAGTTGCTGAAAATCAAGTTTTTATTGAATATGAGTAAGCTATACACAAATTTGCCCAGATAAAACATATGGCAGAAGGAGAAGATGAAAGGAGAGTTGGTAGTTAGGGCATGTTGCATATGTTGTTCCATGTGTTTACATATTTTCCATAATATGTTTATATTACTTTGCATACCTGTATATGATGACAATGAAAGGCAGCAACAATGAGGAACACCACAACTCTCACTATTGAGAAAAGTAGGTTAGAATGAATAAATACCAGGGGGCAAAGATTCTCCTCCTCCTCCAGTCCTATATAATACTTAAGAATAGCTGCTTGCACTTTCATTGAAAATTTGTCCTAGATACATGGGTGAAGATTCCCATGGCAATCTGCTGAGAAAATGAGGGGAGAGTAGACATTCAGTAGCAGTTGGAACAAGGCCCTTGCTCTCACACATAAAAGGAGGCAGGAAGACCACTCTAAACCAAGTTCAACCTGACTTCATGTGAAGCTGGCCCAGCTGCTAGGCAGTTTGACTTTGAGGTAGTTAATACATCTTTTCAAGTACCCACAATATTCAAAGCACTGCCAGAGAATTACATGCTTACTGTGTGTACTGCACACAATACAGAAATAAAATCAAATATAATTTAAATTAGTACAAACCATCTATGCGTATATGTAATGTGGTGTATCTAACACTACCATGTATACCATGTTTATACTCTTCTATTGTACAGGGTCAGACAAAAGTAGGTTTACAGTTGGACATATGGAAAATAATTTAATAATTAATAAACAACAACATAAGTAAGAATGAACTCTGTTTTGCATACCCACAGCTATGAACCTACTTTTGCCCTACCCTGTGTATGTATTCATGTTTATAGTATATATATGTATATATAGTATATATGGAGAGTATGGCAAAATCACATTAAAGCAATCCAGAAAAGAAATGAAGAGGGATGAATGAAATTGTTTTCCAGGGAACTAAAGAAGAGTCAAGAATTACTAGAATTAAGGGGAATCGCATATGAGAAGTTAACCTGTGAGGGACATGTCAATTTAGGCAGCAGTAAATTTCCACTTCCTATGTTCCTTTATTTGTTTTTCCTCATCATGCACATTTCTACAGTACCAAATAGCCATTAGGAACATTATATAGAACAAAGGAAGCAGGAGTCAAAAATTTAAAGGAGTTTTTAAATTTACTATAGCATAAATTAATATATGGATCCTCAAGTGCACTTTTTTAAACTATTACCCCCAACATGCAATATTTTACTGAGAATTAACATATGATATAAAGGTTATTGGTAAGAATGAACCATGATGTTTTTGTTGCATTAATTTGGGATAAAATTTTCTTACAGGGATACAAGTCAAATCATCTTCTGTAAAGATACAGGATGCCTTCTATACCTTTGTGCAAATTCCTTCCACAACTTGTTTTCTGAAAAGCTAGTCAGCATACTAAATTCCTAAGAAAGACCTCAGAAAAATATTGTCACATAATTCTCAAATAATATTTATCTGTGTAATAATACTGTATAAATACTGTATAATAATAATTTATACTGTAGGAACAGTTGTTATGCTCTCCTAAAATTTTTGGCATGCAGGCTCTACTGTCATGTGGGTATCCATTATCATACACGTGGTGTTGATGTTAAACATTTCATCACTGGCCTGAGGCTAAAAACCTCAAGGTAATTCACAGTGCTTATATGCTAGTTTTCCTAACTGTTCACAGATTCAGAAACTGAGCATTTCAGTTCATATTAGCCTACGGAAAGGAATGTTGCTTGGTTTCTACAGTATCACTTGAGACTATCTTACTCAGTTACTGACTTACAATAAAAGGTAAATAAATGGTGACAAGTCACTCCAAGATGGTTACCTGGTTTTATTCAATGTTATCAGGTACCTCAAAACATTAAAAATAATAAAATTAAGTACAAAATTAATTTAAAAAAGAAAAAACCTTAAAAAATAAGATTTTTTGTTGAAAAATCCATTGAAAATGATTTTCATATGACAACTTAATGATTGTTTCTGAGATTTCAGATTAATCCAAGGTAATACTGAGTATTTTTTAGGGAAAGTAAGTTTTAGATTGGAACACTAGGAATTATTTAGATACTCATTTTCAATTCCAGCCAATGAGTTAATTCAATGAACACAAAAATGCTGGGAAAACACTAAATTAAATTAAAGTCCCAGTTGAATTTATGTAAATGACTAAAGTCAAAACAAAACAAAAAGCATACAACTTGGCAGCTAATGTCAGTCACAACAAAAGTGAAAACCAATTGAGGAGACAGAGTTCTGTTTAATTTTCATTTTATTAAAGTCATGCCTCAGTCATTATATAGAACAGTATTGGTTGAGCTGAATCCTTCTGTGATGTGTAGAATGTGTGAGAAACGTTCATGTATCAGCAAATTTTTCAATAACTTACTTGTGCCTACTTTTATGAAAAGAAATTACTTAAAAAATAATAATGAGAAGAATATTCTTGACAGTAATTCTGTATGAAGAAGCATACTTTATCAATGTGATCTCTCATTTTTCTTGGAATAGGCTGATATTTTATCTTTCCCCTAGCAATTTTAGTAGCAGACTTAGAAAACATGTTCTGTAAAGATTACATTATTGATAATCAATAGGAATGGCTTTTGTTATATTAACCTAAAGTTTTACAGTTCTAGTAAATTTAATGTATTTTGACTACATTGCATGGAGTAGACAGTCAATATATACTTATGTTGGATTGAGTCAATTCTTCTAGGCATAAATCCCAAAGTCCTTCTACTATGCATGGCAAATTGAGTTGCATGGTTTCAGCAGTTTGGTTCATTTTAAACTCATTTGTAAAATTAAAAATACATTAATACCTAACATCTTAAGGTCATCACCATACATCACATTTCCTCATTTCTTTTTTCTCAGTAGCAATGTAATGTATCACAAATAGCATTTGTTATGGATGAGGCAGAAAAAACAATTTAAGATAGGTCAAATAATGGCTTACCTCAGGGACATGCCAGGCTTGTCTGTAAAAGGCAGGATAGTAAATGTCTTAGGTTTTAGGTTTTGCAGTCACGATACAATTTCTATTCCATGTTCTTTTTTTATGTTATTTTTCCAGCAACCTGTTAAAATATAAACATTTTATTAGATCATTGAAATATAATGCATTTGTACATGAATATGGGGCTGTAGTTTGCCAACTCAGTAAAATTCAGTGTATATTTGTGGACCAAGATAGTAAATGCTTTTTTTCAAAGTTCTGAAAACCCCTTGGCATGAGGAACTCTCCTGAGAAGTGTCATAAGACTCAGAATGTTTTCTGTGGTAAGTTTCTGGAACAACCTATAGAAAAGTCAAATAGAGATAAAGAAATAATGCATACAGCCAGTTTAATCTTTTCAGATTAAAATTTTAGAAGGTTATTTTAATTCTTTCCTTTATGTATATTATCACTTTTATTTCATGGCAAGCTGTGCCTCTGTACTTCCCTTTAGCAAGATGCATTTGTGCCTCAAAACATGCCATTTCTTTCACTATCGTGAGCAACCTAATGTGCGTGTGCATGTGTGCTTCTCTTTGTCAATTTTCTGCTATGCCATGCTGATATTTTAGGAATGTATAGTTTGTACTCTAAGGCAGACAAGAATCCCAAACTTGAAAAAATAAAAATGAATTTATAAAATCATAAAATGCCAACAAGATAACAACAGCTAAGATAATAACATCTCTTAGAAAAGAAAGTCAAGGCAGAACCCTTTGTAAATTAGGGGTACAAAATAGTCTTGGGTTTCTCCTAAAAAGAAGTACATGAAACAAACCTCACTTAAATTTCTGTGTTTACTTTGTAAGCAATAGTATGTTTTGGCAAATTAATTTGTAACTATCTGTTTTCCTATGAAAAAGAAAATTCCTTATTTTTCTTCAATTATTCAGCTTTTAGCTTTGAATACATCTTATTAATATAAAATTCAAATGGACAGATAAAAAGTATTGATAAATAAAATATATAAGAGCATTGTACATCCTCATATAGGTTTTCATGGTAAAGTTAATTAAAACAGTAACTGTTGTGACTAGAAAATATATAACAAAGATAAAATATTGAAAACATAAATTTCTGATCCATATAACAAATATCTGGTAGTTTGTTGGGGGAAACCATAGGAAAATCACAAACCAGATGTGGGTTGACTTGAAAGAACTTTCTGTGATCCCAGTTGAATAGTTGGAATTGTTTTATAATTCAATACATCAGCCACTAAACTGCCACTAAACTAATTCCATTTATTGCTTAATTGCCTCAGGTAGAATTTTCTGATGAAATTACCCAACTGACATTATCTTCAGTTTCACTCTGTTGACTTAGCAATCTTCTTAGCTATATTGGACCAACTTTTTTCTTTCTTCTCTACAAGTTTGTTTGTTTGCATGTGAGCCTCAAGGTACCATTTTTAACAAAATTTCATTGTATCCTACTGATTATGAAATTTGAATGTATTGATCCTCCCTGCATTTATGGGTACTATAAAATAAAAACATGGATTTTATGGTAGATGGTAAAATCCTCAAGTTTTGGACAATCCATATGAAATGAACAAGAAACATTTTTATAATATATGTATTTTACGTAATGAATATCAACATAGTATATGTTTACATGTAATGTGTATTCATAAAGTATATTTTTTGTGCATAAACTACAGCCATTCATTATATAGCATATAAATTATTTTTAACATATACCATATATATTACTTATTTAACTATAGTCACTTTGATTAGTAGTGATATTTATTTAAATAAGCAGTATAAGTACTAATTATTTAACTTAACTTTTAAGAAAATATGCACTGAACTCTAGAGGTCTAATTAGTGTACCTATGCAGACATCAGAGTTTAAGTATAAAACTTAATTTGCAAATCATCCTAGATTTGTAAATTTCCCTAGATTTGCTGAAGAAAATACTATGAAGTAGACATTGTATATCTTGGTGTCATTCTGTGTTTGCTCATCCATTGCCTCATCCAAATTTTTTTTTTTATTAATTGGGTATTATTTTTCAAGAGTTGGCTGAAAAGCATTAACACTAGGGTATTTCTATTTCAAAAGAGAACTTCTGACATCCATAGAAATTAAACATGTAATAGCAAAGCAAAACTGTGTCCTGCCCCAATTCTCTAGCAGGTCATTGTTAGATGTGGCTATTAACTTCACCTCAAGTACACGTCCTTACAGTGAAAGATAAGAGACATCAAAGACAGTGCATTTCAGTGTTACCCATATTAAACAGTCATGCTTCAAAGAATTGATAATTTAATCATTCCCAAGCAACAAAGAACTTAATATGAGTTGATTTTATGAAAGAGTGTTTAATTTGATACAAATGCAAGTTAGATATAATTTTGGAGCATGGTTTTAGTTTAAAAAATATATATATATACGTATAATCTATGTGTTCCATTCTGTTTTCTATAATTTTAGCACGTTAAATCAGGGCTTGTTTAATAAAAGAAAATAAGACCAAGCCATACTCCACCCCCTAACTTCACACAGAATGCTTATAAATATAAATTGAATTAACATAGTAAGTATGTGTTACTTGCATCTTAATTATGTACATAATGGTCTAGCTTGAATTATAATTTTGCTCTGCTTTGAATGTGCAACATCAAACTTTCATACATAGATAAAATCTTCAATTTACTGTTTCTTTCTCTAATAACCAAGACATGCATTATATCAAAAATATATTGACATTACAGAATCTATAATGAAGCTTGGGGATGTGAGCTTAAGTGTGGTGGTAAAAGAGATAAAATGTGTCTTTATCTTCACAGCACATATCTTTTATGTTTAATGGGTATTACCATCTATTTAGAATACTGATTAATTGAGAGAGGTTTTGGTTTTGTAGTTAATGAGTCAGCAGTGTGGAACTAAGAATTATGTCTTTTTTTTGGATCCCGAAGATTAGATGTTAGAAGAATATTGCAGGCATTCTATTGCATTAGGTGGTATATACCACTACTAACTTCACTTTTTCTTTGAAATATTTTGTAAGCCTATGGCTTCTGAATCTGACTAGTCCTAGCTTTAACCCTAAATATGGGAAGTAATTCTGCAATTTTCCAGTGTTTATGGGGTTACCTAATTCTCTAAAAATTATAAATATCTACTAGAAAAATTTGGGGAGAAAGCACTTTGAAAAAGACAATCAAAATAAGAAATATTGTCCTGAATGGCAAAAGTTTAATTTCAAAACAGATTATATTTACTACTTTTCAATAAATTAATCAATTAGCTATTTCTAATATGTGCAAAAGCTGTAGGAAAGAGAGAGTTGGAGAGGAATTTCATGACAGGACTCAATAAAATGAGTAAACATGTATACTTGAATTTAGAAATGTTCTTCACAGGTGAGATCTCAAACTTGATGGCTCTTCCTTTTTTGGAAGTAAGAGCATTGAAATATTTTGCAGAATTCAAAATGTACCAGACACCATACTGAATGAATAGCAGTATGAATCTTTATAGCTTTTGGATGTGATTTTCTTCTATGCTTTCATTAAGGATATTCCACTTTCAGTTTGCATCCAATCTCTAATGTTGACTTGCATGTGTAATCCCTAGAGAAAATCTTAAGAGTTTTCACTTTTCCACATCAAAATTGTACCTTTTGCTTATTGTTTGTTCACTCAAGAAAATTCATTTCCCACCTTATATATTTACTTGTTTAGTCCATTTTGTATTGTGCAATTAAGACCTGGCATGCTTAAAGATTGACTAGCCCTGACTAACTTGTGTTGTCATAATATTCTCTTATAACCCTTTATTCTTATCATAAAATTTACTTGTGTATATTAATCACAGACACACACGCACAAATAGTTCAATGAGGACAGAGACTGTCTTCTACCTCTTATATAATAGGCATTCAATAATAACTGTTTGCTGAATGAATGAAAGCACATGATATTTAGAGTGTTTTAATCCCAGCGTAAGAGATTACCAGAGTGAATTTGGGGGCTGAAGAGAAAGATAAAGAACAGAAACTGATTAAGAGATAATACCAGTGTCAAAGGTATAGCATATGATAAACAAGTAGTTGAATGTGGCTACAGGTAATAAAGGATATGGTACTGGAATAATTGGGAGGAATTTTATTTTTAAAGACATTATTTGAGGTGTTTTGAAAGTATTTTCAGGTTCTTTTGCTGTCATCTCAAGTCCAAGAAGAAGCAATACTCTTCACAATTCAAAATTGGTTTCTTTTGGAGGTTTGAGTTTATTGTATCTTTTATCCTGTCATGAGAATATAATTTGTTTTGATTTATACATGATACACACTCAGAAGTTTTCACAGCAGGTCATTGGATATTAATTTCATAAAGCAAGGGGGATGTTCTTGCGCCTGTACTAGTTCACAGCTGCCAATTAAAAAATGCTTTGAATATAGGAGATATACAAATTCTAATAAGTCTTTCGTTTTCATCCTTCAGAATTTCTCAGTTAAATTTGTTCCAGCTTTGAGGTCATGTCTAAGAAAATTAATATTTATTGTATATATTATAAAAAATGAATTTTTGAACCAGTGCACAAGATGGCAGCTTCTATGGCCTGGGGAATACTATAGCTAGCAATAGGAATTGCTAGACAAGAGATGTGTGAAAAATTCAGGGACCACATAAGCAACCACATTTTCAGATTGCACATTCATGAAGGACTAACCCAAGAATCACCTGCCTCATTTCACCATTATTGTCTTCTTGGTCACCCAGCAAAGTGGCTCAATTTTATGAATGAATTCAGTGACTAATTAGGATTATTGCACAAGGAATTCCAGCTTTGGGTGTGACTTCTAACTAGATGGCTTGTTAGTTTTTCCAAAATATTGGAACTCTGTGACAAATAAATATGTAGAAAATTGTAACTCATCTGATCATTGTAATAGCCATCCTTAAAGGTTTGCTTCAGATGTTTGCTCAGAGCAACCGTGTGGTTTATCCAAAGGTAAAAGGACATGCTGAACTCCATCCCAGGTTGTAGGAATCTGATCTGATCTGGCTGAAGCTTTAAATGCAGTATTTGAAATTGTTACAGCAATCTTGGAAGCCACATTTCATTACTTCCATTTTACAGATGAAAATAAGGGCTAGGGAGGTTTAGTTACATTACATGCTCGGAGAGTCTGGCTAAGATATACTTGGTTTTCTGGGTGCAAAGCCTTTCTTCCACACTGTTGCTAAAGCTACAGGCATACATTTCAAGAAGGCAAATATCAGTGTTGTAAGAAGAACTGCAGGAAGAAAACACAGGAAAATCACCTCTGAGTTAAATGGCACTACTTCTGCCCCTTTGGTCCTAGAATACTGAAGTCAGGCCACCAGACAAGAAATGATGTGGCTGAGCTTGCTCCTAAATTTCTG
The DNA here is from genome assembly GCA_004026585.1 of Noctilio leporinus. Taxonomy (NCBI): domain Eukaryota; kingdom Metazoa; phylum Chordata; class Mammalia; order Chiroptera; family Noctilionidae; genus Noctilio; species Noctilio leporinus. Next base: position 29,330 of record PVIW01001902.1, on the reverse strand, counting down.
TTACATGAACCATCAAATCACTCAGGTTCAGAGCCTGTTTTTTTGTTTCCCTCAGTCTGGGTTCTCTGAATACAAAAAGGATATAACAAGACCATAGAATGAATTCTTCAATGTTCTCTCTCTCACCCTGCCTTTCTTTTCCCCCCTCTCCCTTCTCCTCTCTTCCTTTCTTCCTTTGATGACTGTTTCTAGTTAGGTTATAGAGTACATATAATTCTACCAGACTGCTTTATTTCTTAACTTTCTGAATGTTTAATTTTGACTTTATAATGGGCTTAAACTCAAAGGCTGAAATATAAAGCACTCACTGATTGCTTCTATAATTTATCATTAGCCAGAGTGTGTGGATAAACAGAGCATGACAAAAGCCTTTTGCATGCATATGTTGTTAGAGAAATTTTTTAAATATTCATGAAATTATGGTAGGGATGTATATATGAAGGGTTCACAGTCTCCAGAATGCTGCTCCCGCTGAGGTTCCCCTTTCTCATAGGAGAGACTGAGGAGGATATTATATATTCCATTTGCTACTACACTGGGCAGTAAGATTAGTATAATGAAAAGCAAAAATACAGATTGAGTCAATCCCTAGAGTCCATCACTCCCTGGGAAGTAGGTGTTTGGATTCTGCTGGAGACACAGTCATTGGACATTGTGGGCACAGCTCAGAAGTGGGTAGAAGAGTGAGCCTACTGCAGTTTCCTGAAGCATGGAGCCATGCAGGGAGGGACCAGGCCAAGGGAGAGAGAGAAAGGTGAATTTGTACTGGAAAGAGCAGTATTCTGCATATTTTTTTCAGGAACATGTAGAAATTGAAATATTAAGCCTGCACTATTCAAAATGCCATTTAGCATTGAAAATTGCCAAGTCTGTAGGTATGGATCCGACCTGCTACACTACTTACTTCTGTAAATGTACAACAGCTTGTTTTCACTGCACTACCAAAGGCCTGGTGGGGTCTTTGGCTGGCCCATGGAAGACTGTATTTTTCTTTAATTGTGGGTGCTGGTGGAAGATGATGAAGGACTGGATGTCATGTAGAGAGGGCAGGCAAAAATGGAAGTGTTAGCAAAGCCACTTCCATTGTCTACTGTATATCATAAGAAACTACATCATTTCCAGCCAGGGCAACATAACCAAGCCAAGTCTCCAGCCAGGTCTGTAACTGGAGGCAGGTGAAAAGCAACCATACATTGATATCTTTCTCCCTCTCTGCCTCTCTCCCTTCCCCTATCTCTAAAAATAATAAATAAAATCTTTAAAAAATAAAAATAAAAGAAACTACATCATTTTTGTGGGTAAACTTTCCATACAACTTAGTGTGTGATATCCAGAACATTTATAATACTGTGCTTCGTACTTTATTCAGAAATTAAAGTTATGATTATTATGTTATATATTCTTTTTTATATATGTTGAAGTATAATAATACATCAGTTTTTACATTAAGTCAAGATAACACATAATACATATGATAAAATACCCATGTGGAGCATTATCATTTATTTGAATACAAATCAATTTAGAAAAATATCTTCTGTTATCTCAGAATTTCATTCAGATTTGCTTGTACACAAACAATGCTGGGTTAGTCTCCCTATATGGGGAAAAAGAAAGCATATATGCAACCTTTGCTATAAACAGATGTGTTTCAACCTGTATTTACCCAGAAGGTGGCAGGAATCACTACCCTCTGCCCAGCATGAGTTTGCTCTAAAGTGATCAGTCATTAAAAGGACTTGGGTTAGAATTGCAACGCAGGCAGATGGGTAATGCTTGAGAAAAAAAAACAAACAAACAAACTCCCTGGTTCCATCATTTGATTTGGGTAATTTGTTGCTGCAGTCTTTTAGGTGGTCAAATGAAGAACTTAAAAAATGTAATTCAACAGGCATTAATACTCATATAAGTATAGTGCTTGGAGCCGTGGCTATTACAAAAGTGAGCAAAGCACATCATTATCTTCAGGGGGATTGAATAATGCAGAAAAACCATGTGCCAACCTAATGATTGGCAAGGTTATGGGGTGGAGGGCACTAGAGTGCTATAGGATTAAAATTATATTTAGCTGAAAGTGAGCAGGAAGGGCTGCACTGAGTTGGTGATAAATGAGAGGAACCATAAAAGTGGGTTGAGTTTGGGATGGAGCATAGTTGGTGGGGAGGGCATTCCAAACAGAAAGACATAACAAAGGCACTGGATAAATCATTGTGGCTCTTCATTTGGGGAAATCAGTCATGCAGCCATGATTTCATTTGCAATGAAGTTGGTTGAAGAAAATCTCTGAACATGTACCCAAAGAGCTGTTTTATTAATCTGGGTTGGAGGTGACAAGGGCTAAGTGGGGCAAAAGCACTGATTTAATGCTGGGAAAAGGAGGAAAAATAATAAAATATCATTATGGCCTTTCAAGCTTAGATTCCAAGAAAATATTCTATTATCAGCAATGAAAAATTCATTTGGAAGAGTTGAAATTAGGTAGAAGTAAAAGAAGATGAGGAACTAGATTTTAGCTATGTTAGTTTGTATTTATTTGCAGAAACAACTAATACAGGTGTCTTGTAGGCAGGTAGAAATGTGGATTTGGAGCTGAAAAAATGACCAGGATAGGATAAGTGGATTTTGGAATTTTTTTTTCTAGAAATTGTAAAATATCATCATCAACTCAGCAGGTCATTAAGTCAAAGCTTAATTCTTTTGTAGACACCTTTTTTCTTCTTTTAAAGATTGTATTTATTATTTTCAGAGAGAGGGGGAGGGAGAGAGGCAGAGAGGGAGAGAAACATCAACATATAGTAGCTTTCACCTGCCTCCAGCTATAGATCTGGCTGAAAACCTGACTTGCAACCTGGTTATGTTGCCCTGGCTGGGAATCGAACCAGCGACCTTTGTAGATTTTGGAAATATTTTTAAAAAGCAATGAATGGTCCAACTGATAAGTATGATCATATCTCTGAAAAAGAGGGAGAGAAGAAAGAATGGTGAATATTTATATTTATGGGAGGTGGAAAAAAATACTCTAGACATGATTACAAGGAAGTTACGGAAGTAGTGGGAAAACAGGAGAAATATATATTAAAATAGCTAAGAGAATATTTTACAGAGATTAAAGGAATCAATAGGATTAAATATTGAAAAATTCAAGGAATCCTGATCATTTGAAAACTAAGAGGCTATTGGTAATATTTATAGATAGTCACCAAATTTCAAGTAGTTACAAAGAGTAGGCATGAGGAAACAAAACTAATAGTTCTAAAAATGTTTTTGATAGAGAACAAAAGGAAAACTGATAACCTGAAAAGTGATCATGATAGTACTATTTACTGAGTATCTACTAGAAGCTGGCGTCATATGCAATATCTCATTTAATTCAAACATAATCATGATTGCAGATTTGGAGTAGAAAGGAGGTGAAGGCATAGAAGGTATCACTTCACCCTCCTCTTAGAAATTTGAAAGGTGATGAAAGCAGAAGACAAATTCTTATTTCTTTTTGAGAATCAATCCTTGTCCATCCATCCTTGTTGCTTCTTGGTTATCACTGCAGTCCTCTGGACACTAGACAACATCCCCCAGCTACTTTAATATGTATATTCTGTTCCCTTCTGATTTCATACCTCACATTGTTTCCTAGCTTCTCTTCTCCTTCCTTTTAAGGATTTTCTAGCTTACTTCTTAAAGCTCAGTGTGCATCATGATCACCCAGAGTTTATAAAACAAGCATTTGCTAACTTCCAGTTCAGAGTTTCTGACTCAGTAGGTTTATGGTGAGACCTGAGATTTTCATTTTTAGTAGGTTCCAAGGTCGTGTTTATGTGGCTGGTAAATGTACTGTGCATGGAGATTTTGTAAATTCAGAATATATTGGACTAATTCTGGAGAGAATTACCAAGTAATTCAAATACCTATACAGTTGTCAGTTAGCAGAGGGATTCTGTTGCTATTTAGTCCCAGTGGATACAAGTGGAATTAATAAGCAGAAGGCACAGGAAATTTTTGCTGGCACACAAAAGAAGAGCTGATCTCAACCAAAAGGGTGCTCTGACATGGTATATGTGGGCAATGTGATTGCGCTTAGTGGGCACCTACTGAGAATGCTGTAGCATTTTTGAGCACAGATAAGCAATTGGAATAGATGACCGACCTTTAAGCTTCTCCCCAACTCTGAGATTAAGTGATTTTGATTCCCTCAAGTTCAACATTTTTATTCAGAGTAAACCTTGACCCTCTTCCCTTTCCAGAACCCACCTTCCTATTAAAACCAGCAAACAAGATTGCTGTAAAAACGAGTTTCTCTTTATAGCTCAACCCTTCAACCTGCCATTTCAGTATGATAGTTGATATCTGAACTATTCCTACCAAACTTAACATTCACCATGCTTTCTGATGAGTCATGTGATCAATATAAGATCTTATTAGCCATTTAAGAAATGTCATTAGAAAAAAAATCTGTGTTCAAATACAGTCACCCTTGCACTTTGGGGAATATGGTATTTCCAGTGTAATGTCCTGTAAAGAGTTCAAAATGTGCCCCCTGACTATACAGGAAGTAAAGAGAAAGCAGATTGTCCAAATAACTTGCCAGTAACTTAAGTGCAGATTTTCTTTCCCTTATCAATCCGTGACCCTGGATGTACTGAGAATGAGATTGGGCGAAAAAAGTAATCAAGCTGTTCTCTCTTCTGTACTCAGCACTGATTGATAAAGGTTGTGTAGTGAGGATGAAGGGGGAAAATAAGGTGCAGTGCAATATTATATGCTGTGACTCTTTTCCCCTGGGTGAATTTTACACCTGGCTGAAATTAGGGAGCACTATTCTGATGTGATTGAAAGTTTTATTTTCCAAATGCAAAGATTCTGATGGATGAATTTTGAACCTTTCAGTACTCTCTTATCCTTGGTAATAACTAGCTAAGAGGTGTAAATGTGCCTGATGTCTTTGATAACACCTGAATGGTCTTGATGGAAACATTGATAGGGTGAACTTGGATATTAATGTTGCCTTGAAGGGTGACATAAATGGGTTTCATTTACTGCCTGAGAGATGGACATACTAATTTTTATAGGTATCATCAGTCTTTTAGCTTCCCAAAGTTAACTATGTTCCAAGCATTGAACTTGGCAAACTTTGAAAAAGAGTATCAGAGGAAAAAACAAAAGAGAATGCCATATTCTTTACATATCCATAGAATTTTCTTTTCCCTTTCAGGAAGCCCTGAATCTCAATCTTCTGAGCTTTCATTTTCATTTAAAAATGTCAAAATCACTCACTGCTAATTCAGCACACCACAGTGGTTGAGCAGAAGACATAGAAATCTCCATGTCAGAAATGCATGCTTTCCAAACTATCTCTGCTGAGAAAACATTTTTCTCTCTTACATCATGACCCATGGTAGTCTCCTGTACATGACCATGGCCATGCCACACACAGCTCATCGCTCCATCTCAAAACAGCCTATGTAGGTGGTACCCTGTTCAACAATGTGACTCTCCTAAACATTGATATAGGAATATTTGAAAACCCTCTTAATTTGTATGCTCATCTTGCTGTGGATTATGGCTAATTGTTCATGGCAATGCTTGGAGTAGCACTGCTCTTTATAGAAGTTGGTTAATTTTTGAGACATTTCATGATATGAAACTCTTCAGACACAAAACCATAGGCATAGACTGTTGCCATAAATGCCATTCCTGAGTTCTTGAAATTTAAAGTATGACATAATATTGATACAGATACATCTGTATCCTATTCATACAAGGTAAACTCAGAATATCAAAGCAGAAAATGAATATAAAAAAGATATAGATGTTCTGACATATTAAGAAACTGTCCATATTGTGAGGAAAAAATAATTGAGGGCAATTTCTGGGTATCTGCTGCATCATGGGAAACAGCTAGAAGAATCCAGCTAGGGGTTCCAAAGGAAATGTTGGGGCTTGTTGACTCCAAACTTTTCATGTATGTTCTAATCATCATATCTCATGACCAATGGTGACCATGAAATGGGTTCTTTGCATTAAATTTGGTAATCATTATATTAAAAAATGCAAAAGGCTTTAGTGATAATCTATTCCTTTTACAAAGTCAGCTTGGGTTCATATAGTTGGGCCTCACTGGTAGTAGATGCTTAAGTAGTGTCCTTGTCTTGGGCTACTGATAGCAAATATGAGATAATTTCCTGTATCTCATTCTATCCCTCTCCATCTTGATTTTTCACTTAATTATTTAAATCACTTAATTATTTTAAAACACTTCTCTCTTTTGGTCTATACAGCATACTACCCATTATGCAATTATTGTTTTCTTTAGATTGAATAATCTTGTTTTTTTTTTTTTTTACCATGTAAAACTAAACTTGTACATTAGGAAGGATTAAAATATTGAGTCATGCTGTCACTTGACCCCTTTAAAATGCTGATAAAGCAAAATTACTGATAAATAAATAATATACATATTGTATGTGCTGGTCATTTAAAACTCTCCATTTTATCATGTACCTGCTTTCATAATATGTTGTTTACTAAGCAATCAGGGACTAAGTTGACTAACTAAAGTAAGATTATGATAGTGCATTAATTGGAACACCAGTGTATATAGCCCACTCTTAAATCTAGTTCTGTGATTTCAGATGATGTATTTAATCTCTTTAGCCCTTTGTTGCCTTGTCTATAGGATGCAGGTAATAACAGTTTCTACCATATAGTCCCATTGTGAGCATTATATGCATATATTTATTAATGCACTTGGCACGCACCTAGCATGCAGTACACAAGCAATAAACATCAACCTTGTCATTTTAAGTTTGCACTATTATATTCAACAGAAAAAGATCAGATTCCTTAAAAAATAATAGAGAGGGGAAATATTATGTAATAAATTAAGACAGAAACAATGACTAGTTATATTGTTGTGCTCTGAATAAGTAAAATCCATTTACTTTTATTTATATCCCTTAAAGGACAATCAATATTTGACATGCTCTACTTTCTGAAGTAACAGGGAAATTAGAAGAATATAATTAAATTAGAAAGTATAGTTTAAAAGTACCGTTCTTGGGAACATTAGATGCTATAAATGCTGCCTTGCAGTGGTTGTCCCTTATGTGGCTACAGTTTGACCGGGAGATTTGGGTCAGGAAAGCCTTGTTGCACTGCAGAGACACTGGCGCTCTTAATGCCCTGCTTGGGAGGGGAAGACAGAGGCTTATATCTCAGAACTAGACTAACGTACTGGACTAGGTACATCTCCAGATGGAAATGAAGCCTGGATAGACCTCAAGACTCAGTGTCTGTTTGGTTTGTGGGTTAGAAAGTCAGCTTCCTTTTTTGATAGCATACAAGAGGAAGTCTTTTGAATTTAAGGAATCAAACCACTGCAGCTGCTATGAGGCAACAATTTGAAAAGCTTTTGTAGTCTGTGTGCTGAAAGACAGCTCTGTACCTTTTCATACAAGCTTTTCACACTGCGTGACATTTTCAGTGCTTTCATTTTTTCTATCCTTCTAGGACATGCCACAGTAAAATTACAAGTATAGCGGTCCACCATCTGGCAGGATTCTTTCTCCCTGAAATGAAGCTGGGGCTGTGGAAGATGCTTCGTGTTATATATTTGTGCTTTTCTACATCTGTATCACTGTGTGTTATCTATTTACTTGTAACAAAATCTTGAAAAATAACCTTTGAAATTAGTTTCTATTGCTCAAGGCCTCAGTGCATCATCCTGGATCTCAGCTTAAGTCAGGACCTCTGAACTTAGTGTATGTATATGGCTCATTTACATTACATTTTTGAGTTGGTGTATTGCCTTGATCTCTGTTTTATTGCTGTTATTTCATCTGTTTGTTTAGGGTTCTTTCCTTCTGGTTGTTTAATCCTTTTTGGGAATGTTATTGCTTACTCTCTCCTTTAAGGTAGAGCAGCAAAAGAAAGAATTATGGATATTGAAAATTTTCCAAATGCAAATGTAAACATCTGACTTTAATGGAGTCACTAATTGGGACATTCAAAATTTTAGATCCTTATTATCAAATCAAGGTATAATTTGCAGCATGTGTGTGTTATAGAGTTAAAAGATAAATTATGTATGGATAATTTAATTAATGTAAAAGATTTTTTTGACATAGAAGGGATTGACATAATAGGGTCCTATTTGTGTGTTCTGTCTGGGGACTTTTACATGACCCTAGGTTCTCCACATAAAAATATGCTTCGCTTGCTGTGAAAAGAATCTGAAATTGTCTCATATCAGTAATTTTTTTTATTTCAAGCAACAGAGTTAAAGTATTGTTTCATTAAAAATATTCACCAAACACGTTTTTTATTAACTGGGATTAAGTAATGAGATCAATAGTTATAGCAAAATTACACTCTTCTGGCCCTTCTTTCTGTTTATTTTTGTAGGAAGTAATATTTAGGAGTGCTCTTGATGATGTTGTTTGAGATTCTTGCTGAATATCCTGGGGCTTGTCATAGATTAATAAGATATTTCTTCTTTTTACAAAAGCTGCCTTAAAAATTCTCATGGAACACAGATATTCCCAAGAAGAAAAGGAAAGCTTTGATAACATATTTATGGACATTTTCCTGGGTACTTATACAACTGACTGCTTTTTTCTTCATAAATACATAGACTTCATGTTAGGTTAAGGGGAACAGTATAAAAAAAGAATTGTAAATTTGATATAGTGTAACAATATAATTCATAATTCAATTCTGTAAACATTGTGGAATATATACTGAGAGAAGGACACTCTTTTGGTTCATGCAGAATACACAGTGCTGTGCAAGACACAGCCTCTTCTCTCAGGTTGCTTTTAATATAGTATAAAAATGAAACAAATAGGTAACTGCTATAAGATATATCTGTAAGTGGTAAGTTACTGAGCATTTTGGAAGAAGGGGAAACCACATTACCTAGAGGAATAGAAACTATTGAATTAATAAGTGTTATTTGAGATGGTATTTTATAAAATAATTACTAACACATAGACACTTATTCCCAAGCAAATAAGACTCATGGAAATATAACAACTAATACAAGTTTTTATACAGTATATACTACCATTCCACATAAGACCAGTGCTAGAGGGAAGTATCTGTGTTGATTTTTATAGGACCATGTTGATATCATAAAACTTAAATTTGTATCAAAAGAATCAAATGTGGGTTGTCTGCAAAAGATCTTGGGATAACTGATATCCTATCCATTTTGCCATTGGATGCTTATGTCTGCAGATTTGACCAAATTATAGAATCCCAATGAAGTTGCCATCACAAAAACAGACATTAAGTTAATAATGAAGACTGCATATATATTTATAAATGTCTCTTCTATAAATTTATATTTGGAACCAAATAGAATTAATAGATTAATTAATTTTTCATTAATTAATGAAAAAGTCACTCTTCATTTCTGATGGTAACATTTTAGTTGTTTCATCATGAAAAAAATGTATAAAGTAACCATTGTTCTAGACTAAAGAACAAATGTTGAAAGAATGGTAAGTACTATAATGAAAAATATTTTGTGACCTTCTCTAAAATTAACTTCTTAGCAGTAGTCCACTAACCTGCATTGTCCAATATAAAAGCCAGTAGCCATGTTTTGCTATTTACAATTAAATTCAAATAAATTAGAAATAAAGAAAATAAAAATTATTTTCTCAGTTCCCCTTGCCACATTTCAAGCACTCAAAAGCGATGTGTGGGTAGCGACTTCCGTATTGGAAAGTCCAGGTGTAGAATATTTCCATCATTGCACAAAATTCTATTGTACTGCACCACACAGGGAGTGCATGATCAATTGGCAAGAACTTTGCATCTCCTTATTTCATGTACTTCTTATTAATTTTGGAAAACTATGTTTCTAAGATTATGATTTACCGTCATTGTTTCGGATAGAAAGTATTAAATTCTGAGAGCAACCATCATGTTGAAGGAATACAATGTTAGTGCAACCATATTATTGCAGACTTCAATAGTTGACAATGTCAACAATTGACAGTTGACAATGTGAAGAAGGTGTATGATGCTGACCTGATGTCAACACACCAAGGAAAACACATAAGGTACACAAGGATCTCACAAGTCCAGATATTGTACACAGAATCCAGGAGATCATCAATGAAAATCCAGGATGTTTACCTTGATGTTTAGAGAGAAGAAGTTGTACCATGGATGAAGCAAGTCACAAATGGACGTCATTTTCTGTTCCAACAAGATGGTGTACCAGCACATAGAGCCAAAAAGGTGCGATGATGTCTTGGTGTCAATGTTTTTGAATTCCGGTCAAAGGAAATCTGGCCACCTAGTTCAGCAGATGCAAATCCTTTAGACTATTATGTATGCAGCATTTGTGAGAGAAAAGTTAATAAACAACATTATTCTAATAAAGAGGCTGTTAAAGCTAAGATTGAAAACATAATGATGTCCATGGATGAAGAAAAGTTATTAAAGTGTGCTGAAGATTCTGAAGTAGAATTGAATCTATTATTGAAGCAAATGGAGACTTTTTTGAACAATTAAAAAAGACAATGACTATGTTTATGTATTTATATATGAGAATAAATTTATTTCAAAATATGACACTTTTGTTGTATTTTGTTTATTTTACTAAAATTTTGCCAATTGATTGCGTGCACCCCATATTTAAGTTCCTTTGAGGGGAGAGCCATACTATTTGATTGCATAGGAGATTTAAAAATATTTTTGAATAATTCATTGAAAGAACCCTAATCTAGATTTGTAATCTGTTGGAGATTCCTTTTGGGCTTTGAGAATCCCTGTCTTTGGTTAAATATAAATGTTAAACTATAATGGTCGTGGTGGTTGGGGTTTATAGTGATGATCATGAAGTAAGAGCCAATCTAGGGGATTTGAATTTTTTTTTTTTTTGTTATATAATGAGCAAATTGTTGCCAACTCTTCTAATAAGGAATGGATATCTAAAGCTGTGGCATGCCTATGAGGATGATACAAATGCTTTTACGTACATTGAATCCTTTTCGGTCATCCTGACATCTTGTCAAAATTCCTATTAGAAATTTTCTGTATTTGGGACTGAACTCAATGAAATAGACCTCAAACGTGTTGAAATGCACCATTGTATAACACCAATACCTGATTGGGATTGTTATATGTTATAACTATTTCAAATGGTGTAGGAAAGAGTTCTTGAATGTTTTTTCTGAGCTTCTTAAAAGCTGAAGTGGCTCAGAAAAGTTTCTAAACTCCATGTACATGTTCAAATGATAGATCCATTTCTAGTTGCTAACTAATGGAAACTGATTTCATGGGAGACTGATGAATAAACCTGAATTTCCAAAAGGAGTTTACTCTAGAGGTGATATTTTCTCAGAAACTACCATGATATATGTGCAGTTTAGAATGTCTCTTTTTCAGTATAAGTTGCACACAGGAAGCACATTTTTGGTTAACTAACTGCTTGGTTAGCATACATTCAGAGTTGAAGGTTTTCAGACTCATTTAATCTGAGGAATTGACAGAGAATGTCATAAATTATCCCCATTCTCACTGCTAAGAACACCTCTCCTGGTAACCAGAAAGACACCTGGCATTTATCTTTTAAAATAATTAAAGCATGTCTTTTATTAATGTTACTTAATACAAAGCCTAACCTTGGGATTATACTATAAGTTTCTTGAAAACAAAGACTGTGAGTTTTCTTCCTTTCAACAGTTTATATGGTGTCAGCTATAGCAATGCTTTTTGACAATGCATATATTAGGGATAGAGACTTTTCAGGGCATTGGGTAAAAGTAACTGAGGGAGTAGCCATAAAATAGACTTTTAGCCGAAAGAAAGACAGTGACTTGAAGGGGTAGTTGTAGTCTCAAATAAAAATTGCTCTTTTCTTCCATAAAGTGTACCCTGCTTCTAGATGTAATGGAGAAAAATGAAAGTGATGTATTTTTACTTAAGGTTAGAGTGTTCCTTAGAAGCAAATTTTATTATAATGTTTTTCTTTCATTAATTTTTTTTAAAGATTTTATTTCATTATCTTTTAGAAAGAGGGGAAGGGAGAGAGGCAGAGAGGGAGAGAGGCATCAATGTACGGTTGCGTTTCACCTGCCTCCAGCCACAGACCTGACTGGAGACCTGATTTGCAACCTGGTTATGTGCCCTGGCTGGGGAATTGAACCTGCGACCTTTGGGTTCGCAGGCCGGCACCTTAACCACTGTGCTACCAGCCAGGGTTTTCATTAATTTTTTAACTTAATTAAATTTAATTTTATTGTTGTTGTATTACATTTATTCCATTTTTCCCCATTGCTCTCCCCTGTCCCACACTCCTCAGCCTCCCTCCCTTAGTCAATCCCACATATTTTCCATATCCATGGGTCAATTCCTTGAAGAAATTGTTCCCCTTCTTTGCTTCTTTCTTCCCCTTCCCCCACCCCTCTGCACACTGAAAGTCTGTTCCTTGTTTCCATGCCTCTGTTTCTGTTTTGCTTGTTTGTTAGTATTCTGTATTAGGTGAGATCACATGGTACTTGTCTTTCACTGACTGGCTTATTTCACTAAGCATAATACTCTCCAGTTTCATCCATGCTGTCACAAAAGGTAGGAGTTTCTTCTTTCTGCTGTGTAGTATTGTGTAAATGTAAAAAAATGTTTTTGATCCATTCATCCACTGATGGGCACTTAGGTTGCTTCCAGCACTTGGCTATTGTAAGTAGCGCTGCTATGAACATAGGAATGCACAGGTTCTTATGAATTGGTGTTTCAGGGTTCTTTGGATATAATTCTAGCAGTGGAATCTCTGGGTCAGAAGACAGTCCCATTTTTAGTTTTTTGAGGAAATACCATACTATTTTCCATAGTGGCTGCACCAATCTGCATTTCCACCAACAATGCACTAGAGTTCTCTCACCAGCACTTGTTGTTGGTTGATTTGTTGATGATGGCCATTCTGACAGGTGGGAGGTGGTATTTCATTGTGGTTTTAATTTGCATCTCTCTGATAGCCAGCAATGTTGAGCATTGTTTCATATGCCTGTGGGCCCTTTGTGTGTCCTCCTCAGGTAAGTGTCTGTTCAGGTACTTTGCCCATTTTTAAATTGGGTTGTCTGTCTTCCTGGTGTTGAGTCATATAAGTTATTTATGTATTTTAGAGATCAAACCCTTGTCTGAGGTATCATTGGCAAATATGTTTTTCTATAAAGTTGGTTCTTAGCTGAATAGAAACTTTTCAGTTTGATACAGTCCCATTTGTTTATTTGTTCCTTTTTTCCTTTGACTTTGGAGAAGTATGGGTGAAAATATTGCTGCCTGGGATATCTGAAATTTTACTTCCTATGTTTTCCTCTAGGACTTTTGTAGTGTCGCAGCTTATGTTTAAGTTCTCTCTCCATCTTGAGTTTATTCTGGTGTATGGTGTAAGATTTTTTTGCATGTCCCTGTCCAGTTCTCCCAGTGCCACTTGTTTAAGAGGATATTTTCACTTCATTTTGTGTTCCTTTCCCCTTTGTTAAATATTAATTCATCATAGAGTCCTGGGTTTATTTCTGGGCTCCCTATCCTGTTCCACTGATCTATATGTCTATTCCTATGCCAGTACCAGACTATTTTGGTTACAGTGGTCTTATAGTATAGTTTGGTATTCAATATTGCAATTCCTCCTACTTTGTTCTTCTTTCTCAAGATTGCTGTGGCTATTCATGGTCATTTTTGGCTCCATATAAATTTTTGAAGTATTTTTTCTAGATATGTGAAATATGACATTGGTATTTTAATTGGGACTGCATTGAATCTGTAGATTGCTTTGGGCAGTGTGGACATTTCAATGATGTTAATTCTTCCCATCCATGAACATGGTATATGCTTCCATTGATTTGTTTCTTCAGTGTTTTGTAGTTTTCTGAGTATAAGTCTTTTACCTCCTTGGTTAAGTTTGGTCCTAAGTACTTTATTTTTCTTGTTGCTATGGTGAATGGGATTTGTTTTCTGGTTTCTATCTCAAATATTTCGTTGCTGGTATGCAAAAATACCTTTAATTTCTGGATATTGACTTTATATCCAGCTATTTTACAAAATTTGCTTATTAGGTTGAGTAGGTTTTTGGTTGAGTCTATTGGCTTTTGTATGTACACTATCATGTCATCTGCAAATAATAGCAGTTTGACTTCCTCCTTTCCAATTTGGATGCCTTTGATTCCTTTTTCTTGTCTGATCACCATGGTTAGTACTTCTAAAATGATGTTGAACAGAAGTGGAGAGAGTGGACAGCCTTGTCTTGTTCCTTGTCTTAGGGGGAAAACATTTGGCTTTCCCCATTGAACATAATGTTGACTGCAGATTTCTCATATATGGCCTTTATTATGTTGATGTATGTTGAGGTATGTTGAGGTATGCACCCTCTAGTCCCATTTTGCTGAGCATTTTTATCATAAATGGTTGCTGTATTTTATCAAATGCTTTTTCAGCATCTATTGATATGGTCATGTTTTTTTGTCTTTCATTATGTTTATATGGTGTTTTACATTTATTGATTTGTGAATTGTGTACCATTCTTGCATTCCTGGAATGAATCCCGCTTGATCATGGTGTATGATCTTTTTAATGTATTGCTGGGCAAGATAGCTTGATTCATTTGTAAATCAATGAATCTTTGATCAGCCACCAGGCTCAGAAGCCACCCGGTGAGACAAATTGATTCAGTTGTAAATCAATGAATCTATATTCAGTCACCAGGCTCAGGCACTGCTGGGCAGGGCAGATTTACTCCAGTGGGTGGGCTGTGAGGTCTTCTTAGGCAAAAGCCAGCTGGCATAGAGTAGTCTGCCTACAGTGTGTGGGATGAATCAGCACTAGGACTTTGTTGGCTGCTCCTTTATTTCTTTCCTCCAAGCCATGCTCCAAACTCTCCTTAAGCATCTCTAGGACAGTTGGCCCTCCCTCCTTTGGAGCCCAGGGTAAGTGAGTGCTGATATATTTTTGTTTGCAGTCATTTTAGTAATTCTTTGTCTCTAGTGCTCTCAGGCTAGCAAACCCCAAGGCTTTTTGCTTTTCACAGATGGATGCTGTTTGGCTCTCATCTGTGTTGCTGAAGGCTTGGAAACCCAGCTTAGTGTTGAGAACCCACCCTTCTCAGGTGGAGCCCCCAGCTTTTTCCCTTTGGCTGCTGCCACCAGTGGCAGCCCAGTCAGCCCTCTCGCATCTCTACAATTCCTACCAGTGACACTGTGATAATGTGGCCTCTTTTGTTCTGTCCATGGTTATAAGACTTCTTTCCAGCTGGTGTTCTGTTAGTTATTCCAGATGATTTTCCCCCAATTAAGTTGTAATTCCAGATTAGTCCTGGGAGGAGATTGATGTAGCTTCACTTACTTTTCTGCCATCTTGGTCTTCCCTATTATAAATTTTAAAGCTCCTCATCATTATCTTATAAAAATTTATATGAGCATTTTCTATATAGCAGCAAATGGAATCTCTCCATCTTTGCTGCTTTCCAGAAAACACAGCTATCTATGCAAACAGTGTTGTGGAGATTATTATTTATATTAGAATAACATGCATTTCCAAATGTCTTCTTCATCTAGAAGTTACCAAGCTGAAAAATTAGAGCAAACAGAAAGCAGTGACAGAGTTGTTTGCAAGCAATAGGCATTAGCTAATTATATATCTAATTTAAGCATAAAAGTAAATTGCATTTAAGGCTATTATAAAGCTGAAGGAATCTCTAGGAATACCAGCTGACCCAGCTGGGAGGCTATACAGATGTGAACAATGCAATTCATCCTTCAAATATTTAGTCAAGTAAAGAAGCCACCATAAACATCTTTGTGACAATGGACACTGTGGCTGCTCTCATCAGAACCAGTTCTGTGCATTTCTTCTCACTTTGTATCATTAGCTTCCTGTTCAGAATAGGGAGTGAGTGCTTGTTGTTGGCAGAGCCAAAGTCCTAGCTGTGCCTACCTGTGCCTAGCTATGTCTAGCTGTGGAGCAGAAGGGCAAGTGAATGTCTGGAATTTTCAATTTGGTGGTGAGAGTGAGCTCTGGCTCAAGGGCTAAGGAATTTCTCAAATGTTGAAAGGGGATTTTAAGATAAATCAGCCGCAAATTATGAAAAAGCTCTACTATATATAAAATCTAGTTACATGTTTTATCATTGACATCAAGTACATAATTTTTATGACTCGAGAAAGCAAGAAAATTAAATTTTGCTAGATTATTAGACTTACTTCAGCCTACCTGAATGGCCAAGTGAAAGAGTATTCATGTGAATGAATGCACTTAATTTAAAAACTGCAAGACAAAATTCTCTCCTGTATGGTAAACAAGCCATTGCATCAACTACAACATTAAAACTGTTAAGAGAGAAATGTTTTCTTCTTATTATGTTTTAGGTTAGAAGATAGAAAGTTTAAGTTAAAAAAATTGAAGACCATCAGTATATCCAATCCTTGAGCTAGTCTGAGGACAGGAACTGATACTAGTACAACCTGCTCCCTGTGAGTAGGGGCTGAAGTTATTTTCTCCATTTACAAAATTGATTCTTTTGTTTTTCTGGATGACACTGTTTTGCTCAAGACTAATCCTGCTTTCAAGACACCAAATGCAATAGACTGCATTAAATACTAAATGTACATTTGCATTAAGAAAATCTCTTGGGGAGCAGTTGGCATAAAGAATATCATAACAGAACCTTTTCAAGATAAAACTCATTTGCTTGCAAAGAATGCATGCGAGAAGTCTAAGCATAATAGAAACCCTTACTAGGCTTAATGCAGTAAACACAATCTGTCTTGTGGAGCTGTTTGTCCTTGTACTCTGCACATCACTTCTTCCTAGAAAAAGAAATATAGGGTGAAAGAATAAATCTGTAATGTCTGGAAGAGAGCAAAATTCTGCCTACATTTCTGACTAATAATTTGACTTTCCTTCTTGTGTAGAGAGTCAGGAAAAAGCATTTTTTCAGGCATTTAATTGCCACTGAAGATTGAATCCTGTTGTCTCAGAATACTGCAGACACCCAGCTTTCTTTTCTTCCACAGTTTAGCAGGATGTTAAGAATGTGTCCTTAAACTGAATATCTTGTCATTTATACAGATGTCTATGTTATAGTCATTGGTATTGCTAGTGTGAAAATTTGTACTCCCTGTTGAGTTAAGCTTTGACAGTTTCTTCAGTGTTTTAGCCACTGCAGCACTGAACAGCCTCCCATCTCCCTTACATATCTGCAGTATGTATCGGCCTCTCCTTTTCACCACTACAAATCTATGACAGAATAAAAGCTTTCAATAGAAATAATAATAATAATAATTTAAAAAGTAATAACAACAATGCCTTGCCAGTTTTGTACAAGGATTTTACTGAAGCATCTATTTATTTTCTTATTCTGAAAAACATCATTGTTTCCATTTGTCCTTAGCAGAGGTTGGCAGCTAGTTCAACGATTTTTTTTTTAACTGGTAGAGCCTTGGCTTTGGTATAACTTGTAAGAACAATTATATTACTTTCTCTCATTGTTTCTTTCTAAGTCAGTGTTTTGCTTATGTTTGATACCCCTTCTATTGTGATCAAATTCTGTATTGTTTCATACTTATACAACATGATCCAATTCAGATCACAACTGTAAATAGACATGGATATAATATATACACATATGTACATATGTGCACATGTGTACACACTCCTTTCATCTTGTAGACTATGGCACATGAACTTTCTGCAATTCACTGACTGAGGCTACGTACTCTGCCAACATTTCCCAAGTGAGTACATTCTCTTATGTTGTATGCCTATCTCATAAAGACTTTCCTGGGATTACCACAATGGGTTTGGGTTTATTTAAATTCAGGTTTTTAAAAATAAACAAACAAACAAATAAATAGCAGCAATGACCACAACATACCTAGGAAGCCCATTATGGCAAGGCATATGTGAGGTAGGTAGCACCAGATAGTGTTTAATAGCATAAACTTCATAGTTGGACAAAGCTGGGTTTGGGTCTCACCACCATCATTTTGGCAATACCTCTTTCCTTATCTATAAAAGGGAGTAATATGTGTGCCTCTTTCCTATAGCTGATATAAATTTTAAATGGAGAATGCCTTTTAAACTTTTAAAACTGAGACAAGCAGGTCAGAAATGGAAGAACCAATTTCCATGAGTAATATAGGCCAGAGTAAAACTGGTAATAAAGTTTGTTTGCGCATTAATTAGACCCACAGGCAGAAACCTAAACAGCCAGGGAACATTCTTTTTCTCTTCTTCCCTTCCCTCTCTATTTATTCTCTGAAGTAAGTGAGCCAGAAAAATTGGGGTTCAGGGCATTTCAATTCCAGTTTAGAAATAAAAACACAATGAATGTATTACATTCTACACTGAATGGTGTGGTTTCTGTCCTCAACATTTTACCTAAGAATGCCTGTAACCATGCAAATATTTTCCAAAGCTGAAGATAATAAAATTTGTCTTTGTATAAATCCAATAATTCCAAACAACAGACAGTGACACTAGAATCTGGGAGCCCACAGCAAATACAATTGGCTCAGGATAAATGCTGTAATATGAGATAAGGGGCAGCATGTAAAATAAATCATCAGAGAACTTAGAACACTTGGAAATTAGAAATACAAGTGCTGAAATAATTAGTTTATTACAAATGTAAGTGCTGAATTCTAGTTTAAAGTGGCAGGCATTTTCCTAAAAAGTACAATGAAGAGGAAAGGAACAGACAATAGTACAGAAAATTTTAGTAAATGAGATCAAATAATTCAGCAATTCTTATATCTAACTACTTGGAATTTCAGAAAGGAAAAACAAAGAAAATTAAATGGAATATTAAAGAAAGTATTTCTTCAATATATTTCAGAATTGGAAAACACAGGTATTTAGATTAAAAAGGTCACCATGGAAGCAGAATAATGGATGCACCTTCTAGCTAAGGTGCACATTCAGGTAGCCAAACATCATACAAGTGTAAAGAACCAACAATGTCTAAAGCAGGAAAAAAGTCTCATTGAAATGCGGGAAATGTAACTAAATAACATAAGAGCCAACTGGAAGCTTGAAGACAGAACAATGCAGTATATGCCTTCCAATTTCTGAAGCAAAAATCTACTTTTAAGGGAATTATATAGTCAACCAAACTATAGAGAAAAAGACATTTTGGACAGGTAAAATTCTTTAAAAATTTTTTTAACTTTATTTTTATTGTTGACACTATTACAGATACCCTCTTTCCCCCACTTTGCCCACATCTACCCACCCCCATTCCTCAAAATTTAACCTTTCTTTCAATATTTATCATGACACTAGAGAGACTGTATTCCATCCAAACAATGGAGTGAGTTAATTAGGGAAAGAAAAAACATGAGATCTAGGAAAAAAGAGATTTAATATAGAAGAAAAGGAAGAGATGTTCTGTATGGGACAAGACTAGAAAAGCTCCAGGGTGAAGGACTCTAGAAAAAAGAAAGAAAATAGTCTTGATAAGTTATTTGATGCATTTGAAAATAAGTGGATTAGATTTATCTGGAAGTCATTTCTACACTCTTAAGAAAAGTAAAATTTGCACAAAGAATAAATACACGTTATAATGTCTGGGTCCAACAGGGAACAATATTTAAATCATCATATACTGTATAAGCTAATTAATAATTTGACTAAGATACTGCTTGTGACCATAGAATACCCATCACCATAATGGAAAATGAGTAGAAAATGTCTAAAATGTATAATTCAGTATAGTATTTAATAACTGTTTTTTGAAATATATTTTTAAATGCTAAAAGAAACAACTAAAAAGGGGTGATAGTGATTGTTTCTGAGATGCAAGCCTGATGAGTTGGAAGTGGTGGCAGGGACACATTTATCATAATAAGCTTTGCAATAGAAATTGATCTTTTAAACTTTCAATTTTTCTAAAAATGTTTTATTTATTTATTTTAAGAAAGAGGGGAATGGAGAGAAACATTGTCTCTCCTATGGCCCCAGCTGGGGGCCTGGTCCACAAGCCAGGCATGTGCCCTGACTGGAAATCCAACCAGGGACCTTCCCATTTATAGGCTGGCACTCACCATTTAGGGTGATATTTTCAACTTTTTGCTGCCTGTGTTAATTATAGTAGCTTTTACTTACATCATTACTTTTACAGAATGCAACTAAAAGTCAAAACAATTGATTAAGTTTGCTAATGTCATTCAGATAGTCAGTGAAAGTACCATGGTTTAAATCAAATCTACTTGTCTCCGGAACTCCATACTCTAAACATTAACAGTGTCATCAACAATTCCATATATGTATCAATACACTTAACTCTTTTCCTGCTTTAATAAATAATGCAGTGTACTTAGCTTTCAAACATACATTTTACTACTTGAGTTGGCCATTGTGTGTCTTTAATTATA
Source organism: Noctilio leporinus (assembly GCA_004026585.1). Classification (NCBI taxonomy): domain Eukaryota; kingdom Metazoa; phylum Chordata; class Mammalia; order Chiroptera; family Noctilionidae; genus Noctilio; species Noctilio leporinus. The sequence continues at coordinate 8,952 of PVIW01001902.1, read as the reverse complement.
GTTCATAGCCACTTGGAACTTGCTTATCTCTTTGCTCCTAATGGCTGCATAGTTTTAGGAACCTTTCCCTTCCTAACCAATAGAAGCCCATTATAATGAGCATAGTTTAATACCTGTTTTTTTTAATTTTATTTTATTGTTGTTGTATTATATCCATCCCTTTTTTCCTCCCCTCTGTCCCCTTCCCCACCCACCCACTCCCCTCCAAAGTCAATCCCACTTGTTGTCCATGTCCATGGTTCCTCCATACTAGATCCTTGACTAAACTGCTCCCCTTCTTTGCCTTCTTCTCTCTCCTCCTACTCCCCCCTCCCCTATGTCCACTGAAGGTCTATTCATTTTATTTACATGTCTGTAATATTTGTTTTGCTTATTTGTTTGTTTTGTTCATTATTGTCCTGTAATGGGTGAGATCATATGGTATATGTCTTTCATTGACTGGCTTATTTCACTAACCATAATACTTTCTAGTTCCATCCATGTTGTTGCAAAGATTAGGAGTCTCTTCTCTCTTTCTGTTGTGTAATATTCCATTGTGTAAATATACCGAACTTTTTTGATCCAATTATCCACTGATGGGCACTTAGGCTGTTTCCAGCATTTGACTATTGTAAATCACGCTGCTGTGAACATAAGGATACATAGGTTCTTCTGAATTGGTGTTTCAGGGTTCTTTGGGTATAGTCTTAGTAGTGGAATTGCTGGATCAAAAGGTTAGTTCCATTTTTAGCTTTTGAAGGAAACTCCATACTCTTTTCCACAGTGTCTGCACCAGCCTGCATTTCCACCAGCAGTGCACCAAGGTTCCCGTTTCCCCACATCCTTGCCAATATTTGTTGTTTGTTGATTTGTTAATGATTGCCATTCTGACAGATGTGAGGTGGTATCTTATTGTGGTTTTAATTTTCATTTCTCTGATGGCTAGTGATGTTGAGCATTCTTTCATATGGCTCTGGGCCCTCTGTATGTCTTCCTCAGAGAATTGTCTGTTTAATTGGGCATAAGAAAACAATGACTTTTCCTAATGTGCTCTCATCCTGCTTTTCCTCCCCTTACAACACCAGGGCAAGATCCCTCCAAAGTTCAAGGGAGTTCTTGCTATTCATGAAAGGTGGTTGGAGAGAATCATGACCTTTCAATTGCTTGTTTTAGAAAGGGTTTGAACAGAAAATATCCAAAGTAATTCAGAATAGCTGAGTTTCATACTATAAAACACCTATCTCCTAATCAAGATTCAGGATTCTGTAATGATTTTTCTCCCTTCTATCAAAACAATTCAATTCTCAGTAAAGCATTTTCTCCAAGTAACTTATTTTTGTTGGCCTTGAATGTAGTGACAGATTCATTCAAGGGGGTTTCAATTATTACTGGCTCAGTAAGACAAACATCAGTAATACCCCAAACCAGAAAGGTCACATTAACATTATTTCCAAAAAATTTTAATCATAATCCTTGACTTTATAATTGAATGAAAAATTGGTTGAATCAGCACATGCTTAGGCAGGGATAGTCACTATAATAAACATTCAGTTGTGAATGGCAGATACTTGAAATGACAGACACCTTAAACAAGATAGAATTTTTTTTTATCTCTCTCATCAAATTCCAAAGTATTAAGGCAACACTGCTTCATGAAGTCATGAGGATCCTGGAGTCTTGAATCTTGTTGCACTGACATCCCAAATCCTGTGTCCTAGATGTTCACCACTGTGTTAGCATTGCAAGTAGCAGGAAGAAAAAGACAAGCACACCCTCCTTTTGCAGCTAGAACCCAGAAATTGGCTACAGTTGGTTCATATCTCACTAGACTCAGGGCCAGCTGAGAGCATAGGAAACAGCCTTTGACAAGCAAAAGTGGCACTAGTTAAGTACCATGATGGGCAGTAGAGTTTTCCCAGGCTGCACCAAGGGGATAACATAGGAAGTAGAGGAGGGAAGAGTACTTGCAAATGCTGTTGGATGTGTAAATTGGCAAAATCCCCTCTGAAGGGTAATTTGGCGGTGTCTCCTGAATTTATATAGTATATGAGAAAGACCCAAAGAAACCAGAATTACCTTCTGGAAGGTGGACGCTTTGTAGTATAAGCCTTCCCAACTAGGTGAGCGTTTAGTGAGTGTTCTAGGAACCCATCTGTATTAGTACATTAGCTGGTGGTATTGTGGAAAGCTGTGTTTGGCTTTAGTAAATTTTTTTGGGAAGACTCAGGGTTTGCTCATTTCATGGTGGGTGATTTACTAGTACACCTGCCCACACAATCTTGAATGTTCAGCAGTTTTTGACCAGAAATGGCATGACCCTCCTGCCTCACACTTCCTATTCACCCAATCTCACCCTAAGCAATGTTTTTCTTTCTTTTTTTTTTTTTGGATGAAAAAAGTCCTCAAAGAGAAACATTTTGCCAATGTGGAAAAGTTGAAACAATAAATAGCAGAAGCATTATAAGGCATCAAAATCAATGAATTCAAAAACTGTTTTGAGCAGTGGACAAAATGTCTTGATGGTGTATAGCATCAAATGGAGAGTATTTTGAAGGTGACTGAAGTTTAAATGTAAGAATACACAATTTGTAAATAAATTCCAGTTTTTCTATCTCATCTCATTTGTACCTTGACCAACAATTTGTGCATACTAACACATTTGGGAAATTATATGTGTCTGAGGATATTTATTACAATTTTTTGTAATTAGAAAGTAATAGAAAACAACCTAAATTACTATAACCAGGAGATTGGTTAAATAAATTATTGATACATTTATATATAGGAATAGTAAATATTTTATTTTTTAAAAAGATTGTATTCATTATATTTAGAGAGAAGGGCAGGGAGGAAGGAAGGGAGAAAAACATTAATGTATGGTTGCATTTCACCTGCCTTCCAGGTATGGATCTGGCTGGAGACCTGGCTTGCAACCTGGTTATGTGCCCTGACTGGGTATTGTACCAGCAACCTTTGGTTTTGCAGGTCAGCACCTATCCACTGATCCACAAGCCAGGGCCAGTAAGTATTTTTAAAAAGAATGAGGATGGTTGTCATGCAGAGATTTCCAAATGAAATTATTAAGGAAAACAAAGAAACCAACCCTAAAATAAACAAAATGTAGAACAATTTGTATGCTGTCAATGTTACTTGTATCAAAATGATGAAGATTTTATGTATACTACAATTGGTTTTCAATACACTGGAAACTAGGAAAATGGGCAGATGGGATCAGAATGGAGAGGACTTTTCTCATATGTTTTGTATTTTGAGATTTTGAACCTGCTTCTACATGAAAGGTAATTTAGAGAAAAGTGAAGCTGTTAGCTAAGAGGAGGTTAAAATGGTATTTTTATTAACTAAATTTTTAATTTAATTTTACTGTTGTTGTATTTCATCCATCCCCCTTTTTCTCCCTTTTGTCCCCTTTCCCACCCACCCAATTCCCCCCAAAGTCAGTCCCACTTGTTGTCCATGTTCATCGTTCTTCCATGCTAGTTCCTTGACTAAATTTTTTTTAAATTTAAAAGTGTTAAATAATAAAATGCAAGGAAACACAATTCAAACACTACAGTTTGTAATAATTTTTAGCTAATATTCTCTTTATTTTTACATTTGTGTATAGACACTGTGAAAAAAATTGAAACCCCCTCCTTGCTCCTCAATAGAAACTTGGTGAGAGCTTACTTGGTACATAAAATGAGTTTAAAATCAGTAATGTGTTTAGGACAGGGCAGTAGCAACTGATTTTTAATTAAAAACATCTAAAGCCTAAAAAATAAATATACTCAAGATAGGAAAGTAATTATTGGTAAAAACCATGGCCAAACACTGAGTGTTCAAATCAAATGTCAATACATTAAAGTATAAAGTTCAAAATGAAATAATCTGTCTTAATTTTTGAATGCAAGATTAAAATTAATAATTTTGGTTAAGTTTATATGAATCTTGGAATTTTTTTGTTTTTCATTTAAATGAGATAGTTGGTCAATCAGTGCCTTCACATAAAATATTCTTAACAAATCCAGTGCTATTAAGAATTATTTAGTAGCTTGAGATAAAGCATATGAGAAGGCTTTTTTTTTTTTTTTTTAATTTCATTATTTCTAGAAAGAGGGGAAGGGAGAGAGGCAGAGAAGGAGAGGACATCAGTGTATGGTTGCCTTTCACCTGACTCCAGCCACAGATCTGGCTGGAGACCTGGTTTGCAACCTTGTTATGTGCCCTGGCTGGGGAATCGAATCTGCAACCTTTGGGTTCACAGGCCGGCGCCTTACCCACTGTGCTACCAGCCAGGGTAGAAGGCTTTTTAAATAAACATTTACCCTAGAGATAGTTACCCTAACTGAAGGGTTAGGTACCATTTTTAATTTCCACAGCATTGATATGTGGCTTTAGTCAGGTAACTCACTTTGTAGGAAATCATTATTTAGACATTCTCTAAAACTCTCCAACATTTCCTCAGATACCATTTCTTTATCCATTATTATTGATCATTGTATGTAGTAACTTCATGCTTATTCAAAGAAAGAAAATCAAGAAGCTAATTTTGAGGGGAAATATAAGATAGAAAAAGAATGTACACAAATATGGAGAAAGCAAGTGAGGTAGGATACAGGCAAGGACACAATATATAAAATATAAAAACCAGGTCAATTAGGATAATAAAAACTACACAAAATTTAGAAAGAACTCCAAATAGAAACACAATGTTAGAAAAATTAAATAATAGCTGTTATTTTGAGCATTTTGTATAAACATTTCTATGAGGTATTAATCATATCTTATTTGTATATATATATATATGTATATATATACACACACACAAATGTGTACAGGTATATGTAACAAACTATATATGTATTTACATACATGCCCATACATTTTATGTACACACACACACACACACACATATATATAAACAGACATATACAAAAGCTCATACATACACACATGCATAGTTGAAGTTCTGGCGATGTGATGGACTTTGCCCATATACATTTACTATCTATACTAAGTAGGTAGTAGAGCTGATACTTAAATTGAGTGTATCTGACTCCCAAGTTCACTCTGCTACCACCTTCTTTTGTCTGCATTCCATTTTTGTGAAGTTCTCACTTGTGAAATGGAAATCAGATTTTGAATCTCTCATTATCAAGTAGATGTCCACAGTGATTAACATTTACAAGGTATTGCAAGTTTTGAAATGTAAATTATATATAGCATAATTTTTATTAGAGCCACTCTTGTGCTTCCTACTGTGTTAAGTTTCACAGACTCCAAGATAACTAATAAAGGCTTATACTAAGAGTAATTTATAGATAAACAAGTATACATCATATTTTCCACCATAAAATGGCACTTATTTATTTAACAAAAACAAATTGAAAGAAGGTGCTGAAAATTACATCTTATTTTTGCTTTTGATAAAGGCTGGTTTAACTCTGTGTATAGGCTTCTTAAATAAAACAGCATATCAGAAAAGCACTGGAATAACAAACCAAGGACACAGTGTAATAGAAAGAGTACTCGACTAATATAGGAGAACTATATTATGTGCTCATTACTCTCTACCTGTATTATTTGTTGTCTTTGGAATATTAGATTTTTCATTTATAAAATGAAATAGATAAAAATATTTGTATTTAAAATATCTTATTCTGGGTTTGTGTAAGCACAAATTAAATTAGACAGGAATGTTAGTTGAAGCAATAAGCACTATTAGTTGTGTACTAAAACATGAATCTATCTCTTAAGTGATATTTTAACTTGTGAAAATATATTATAGAATTCTGAACACATTGTTTTGTAACCCCCACATGAAAGTTTTTGTTTTTGTTTTTTTAAGATTTTATTCATTATTTTATGAGAGAAGGGCAGGGAGGAAGGAAGAAAGGGAGAGAAGCATCAATGTATGCTTGCCTTTTACCTACCTCCAGCTAAGGACCTGGCTGGAGACTTGGCTGAAGACCTGGTTATGTGACCTGTCTGAGGAATTGAACTGGCAACCTTTGGGTTTGCAGGTGGGTACCAATCCACTGAGCCACACCAGCCAGGGTGAAAGGTTTGTTTTAATGCCCGTGTCTTCTACAAAGCTAAAGTCATGGTATTAATTAAATATCTAACCTCACTTTAGGTATCCAAATTCATGAGGGCTTTCTCACACCAGCTATCAAGATACATTAATTTCTCTCTCACATTAATAAATAGGGTATGTGCCCTGGCTCGGGGCACAGTGGATAAGGTGCCAACCTGGGAACCCAAAGGTCGCTGGTTTGATTCCCCAGCCAGGACCCATAACCAGGTTGCAAGCCAGGTCTACAGCCAGGTCCATAGCTGGAGGCAGGTGAAAGGCAACCATACATTGATGTCTCTCTCCCTCTCTGCCTCTCTCCCCTCCCCTCTCTCTGAAAATAATAAATAAAATCTTTTAAAAATGTTATCTTAACATTGTATTTTTAGATCCTTTTATCTTGAAGATGGTCCAGTGTCCAGTGTCCAGTGTTACATTTGAGAAAACTGAGGCTTGGAGAGTAAGGAGCTTCCTTAACTTCAACTAAGATAGGGAACTGGAATCTATAACCAACTCTAAAATAAAGTCATGAAACTAGAGTATTTGCAGAGGAGGGAAAATAACTATTTTCTAAATGAGGTTTGATTATACAGATTTATTTGTTGTTGAAGAAGGTAAGAATATTTTGCTGTAATTAAAATAGAGTCCTACAGTTAAGCAAGAAAATTGTAAAAATTAACAAAATGACTGCATCACAAACATTAATAAATTGTTAGTAATTTGGTGCCAAAGTAGTTTGTTGTGGAGGTCTAAGTTTTTGTTACATGAAGATCTTCTATTCCCCCAAGTTCTTTCTATATGCATGAAGCAGAAAGTAAAAGACAACTTGACAATTGATTTTAAAAGGAGGATTGAGGTTAAGAAGTTTATTTCATGAGCTCATAGGATTTGAGATAGTATCTCCAGCATCTACTAATCCTTTCTAGCTTCAACATCTGTTTGAAAAATCTCCTGTCCATGTCTTTAAGAAGTAATGTTCCCTGCTTCAGGTTATTGAGTAATTCTACCCACAGCTAAAAATCTTTCTCCATCCAGTTCTGTATTTTAAGAATGATGTACAAAAATACATCAGGTGCTGTGATAAAGTGGTGGTTTGCAACATCACCACTAGTGCTTATGTGACCTTACCTGTGTGATTTCCTCTTCAGTTTCCTCATCTGTAAATGAAGGAAATAATTTTAACCTAATAAGATTTTTGGAAGGATACATGAGATAATTGTGTGAAACTAGTCTAGTACTTAGGAAATGCTATGGCTGTTTAATCTAAGAGTCACAATTTAGCATTCCTAAAATTGAATTATCTTGTATTTGATACGTACATTTATAGCTTTTTTTCTGGGAAACATTACATTATTCTATGTGGTCAAAATCAGTGACAATTAGAATAGTAACATGGCAGAAGGTACTCAGTAAACAATAATTATTCATCTTATGAACTAGGTGTAATTAATTTCTTCCTTACAAGCATTATAAATAAAAAAAGAAACATGATTTTATAAAAGAACTTTGCCTCGTATATAAAATAATGGTGATTCCCATGGAACTTTATTGAAAAATGTTTTTCCTATCTTGTTTATTATAGAAATGTACTATTCTTTCTTTACTATATCAACTCAGAAATTTTATTGAAGTTCATTTAAGAATTGGTGTGTTTTATTTTGATTTTTAGTACATAGAGAATGGGTAGATTTCTAGCCATACTCCTGTGTTAAGTAGATACTGTTCATTTGTCTTAGTTATGAATATAAGTCAAGTTAAGAAGAATATTTTCAAATATGTTACCTGCATATTTTCTGTCAAGGTTTGTGAGAAAATTTTTACTCATAATGGATAGTTGGGCTTTATTCTTCCCATATTTTTATTTGATTTTGATTGAGACTCCAGAAGAAACTATTAAGAATCATATAGTCTGCATTTCTATGTCAAGCACAATATCTTAATGAATAATTAGCCTGAATTAAAGTAATTTTTGGATTCCTTCAAATGGGGTTAAATTTGCATAATTAAAATTAATTTAGATTTACTAATGTTCTCAAGAAAATTGATATTCCAAATGAAATTTTTTTGTGTTTTTATACATTGGATATTTTATCAATATTTAACACCCAATACATCACTTAACTGAATTCATATTTTACATAATACCAATATTTGAAAGAGTTATTACATTTTACATGCAATGAATTCAAGTATCCCATATGGACATTGGTCAAGGAAAGGTAGCTTAAAATTGTCATTGACTACAAATCCTTCTCACTAAAGTCTAATTTAAAGAGGAATGAATTAATTTTTATCTATCTTTTGAATTTTGTATAGGCCAAAAACACTAAGTAGATGATTTAAAATAATATGAGCTATTTGTAAGACTTATCATCCATACTTTTCTCTTTTTATAATAATAACTATGGTTACTGTAGTGCTCAATTCTTCATAAGATTTTATATGGCTTTACTTGTTTACAGACTTGAGAAGCACTTTTTTTTTTTTTTTTAATTTTATTGTTGTTGTATTACATCCATCCCCTTTTTGCTCCCCTCTGTCCTACCACCCACCCACCTATTCCCCCCAAAGTCAATCCCACCTGTTGTCCATGTCCATGGTTCCTTTATACTAGGTTCTTGTCTAAGCTGCTCCACTTCTTTGCCTCTACCTCTCCCTCCCCCCTACCCCGTTCCCCTGACCACTGAAGGCCTATTCCTTCTATTCATATACTTGGTTCTGTTTTGGTTGTTGTTAGTTTTGTTCATTATTGTCCCGTAAGAGGTGAGATCATATGATATTTGTCCTTCACTGACTGGCTTATTTCACTAAGCATAATACTCTCCAGTTCCATCCATGTTGTTGCAAAGGGTACAAGTTCCTTCTTTCTTTCTGCTACATAGAATTCCATTGTGTATATG